>NDXB01008895.1:22437-40752 GCA_002631895.1 Agapornis roseicollis
GGCTGCATCCAAAGGAGCGTGACCAGCAGGTCCAAGGAGGTGATCCTGCCCCTCTACTCTGCTCTCGTGAGACTTCACCTGGAGCATTGTGTGCAGTTCTGGTGTCCTCAACATCAAAAGGACATGGAACTGTTGGAACAAGTCCAGAGGAGACCACAAGGATGATCAGGGGACTGGAGCATCTCCCATATGAAGACAGGCTGGGAAAGTTAGGGCTGTTCAGCCTGGAGAAGAGAAGGGTGCGTGGAGANCCCCTCTACTCTGCTCTCGTGAGACTTCACCTGGAGCATTGTGTGCAGTTCTGGTGTCCTCAACATCAAAAGGACATGGAACTGTTGGAACAAGTCCAGAGGAGACCACAAGGATGATCAGGGGACTGGAGCATCTCCCATATGAAGACAGGCTGGGAAAGTTAGGGCTGTTCAGCCTGGAGAAGAGAAGGCTGCGTGGAGACCTCATAGCAGCCTTCCAGTATCTGAAGGGGGCCTATAGGGATGCTGGGGAGGGACTCTTCATTAGGGACTGTAGTGACAGGACAAGGGGTAACAGGTTGAAACTGAAACAGGGGAGGTTTAGATTGGATCTAAGGAAGAAATTCTTTCCTGTGAGGGTGGTGAGGCACTGGTACACGTTGCCCAGAGAAGCTGTGGCTGCCCCATCCCTGGCAATGCTCAAGGCCAGGCTGGATGAAGCTTTGAGCAACCTGGTCTAGGGGTAGGTGTCCCAGCACATGGCAAAGGAGGTTGGAACTGGATTATCTTAAGGTCCTTTCCAACCCTAACTGTTCAATGGTTCTATGATTCTATGCTGGCTGTCTCTTCGCTATTTTCTTCTTTCTTCACCATTTTACTCTCATTGATTACTCTCATCATTGCTGGCTAATTAAGCACAATTCTGTCTAAAGAAACTGCTTTTATGTTTTATACTAAAAGAATAATATAGGGTTGATCAGAAATTTTTTTTTATTTTTAAGAGGGAAGTAATGTAAACAAGGTTTTTGGTGCGGATTTATCTTCACAAATTTCAGTGTTTGGTTTCCAGCTGAAAGTTTGGTAAGCAGGACTTGTTTGTGGCTTTTTAAATAGGAACTCGAGAAATACAGTTGAAAGCAATCAAATGCAGATGAAATTCCCCTTCTGACTTCAGGAGTGCAGGAATACAAACCAGCTTCAGCTGAAACAGCACTATTCCTTATGTGTCCTTGTGTTTAGAAATCGACCAAACCAGGCAGATAAGTCAGGCAAGCGGAAGCAGTGACTCACAGTTTTAGTCCAGGTGAGAGAATTGGGACATTTCTGTCTTCAGTGTTTTTGCTGTGGACAAACCATGAGTTCTTGGCACTTATGCAATGGTCAGCCCAACCAAAACACCACAAGATTATAGTACTTCACAGTATCACAGTATTACAGTGCTTCACACTCTACACAAGTGACTCAGCTTTTTATTCTTGTTATTATACTGCCAATGATTAAGGGCATGACTATGCTTTATTGGATTTCTTTTCATTGGGCCAATTGTACCAGCTGTCTTGGGCACCTTGGTGTAATCTTTTACAACAGCATGCTTTGCCAAGGAAATGCACGAACTGGCTCCCTAGAAATCCTTCTTTCTGACCTTGACTTGATGTTTTAGGGGGTGCCATTTCCCAGCTGTTTTCTAATCTACTGCCATGCTCCATTGATGACTGCAGAAGCTCCCTTGAAATGCGTGCACACTTCCCTGTAGCACTGAGAAAGCCAAAAGCAGTAGTCATAAACTTTTTTTCTCCCTATTGATGCTTACCCCGCTTTCTGCTGCTGGGCCAGATGTTTGTGCCATTAACACACCTGTTTCTGTGCATACTAATTGTGTTTTGCTTTGTCCTGAGATACTCAATTAGATTTACTATGTACTGTGCATTAAAACAAATTTATGCTTGCATTAGATTTCCCTCTTTCCCACTCCAAATGGACTGCTATTACCTGCTGACTGATTGCGCTAATGTTTAATCAGCTAATCATTAGGATTTAATTTGTGGAAACAGAAACAAGTGTGTTGGTGCTGTGATGTATCTGAGAATAACCTGCTGAGAGCATCCAAGTTAATGCAAAAGAAAGCTGATTTTGATGGTGTTCAAGGTATTGCCTACTGAGGTGCCTAGTGAAAGGGACATTAGCAGGATGTGCTCCCAGTCATACCTAACATTTTCTTTCTTGTGCCTCTATCTCCGTTGCTTTCTTTGTTCTTCACTCCCTGTCAAAAGCCAATACATAAATTATCCCAGTTTTAAACTCTCATCTTCCATATTTCAGGTAACTGTGCCCTTCCCTCAGTGTTGAGGGAGAGGAACTTCATAGAATCATAGAATAGTTAGGGTTGGAATGGACCTTAATATCATCCAGTTCCAACCCCCCTGCCATAACGTTTGTTGCACACCAGAATGCACCTGAATGTTCCCACCACATTTTCCACCAAAATCTATGAAAGAGTTCTTTTAGGTCAGCTTAAAAGTTATCTTTGGTAACTTCTATATGAAATCTTCCATTTGTTCTTTGAAAGCTAACAAAGCAGATGATAGTGCTTGGTGTTTCTACACTACCAGCCCACAGGCAAGTCTTCTGATGTGGTCATCCTGATGTGGTTGCAGGAAGGTGCTTGTGAACAAAAGTATTCCAAATCATTGGATGTACATTGAACTGTAGCAGGGGAACTACAGACACCTTTTGGATGGGTAGAGTTGAGGCGTGTAGAAGCTGTTATATTGGTGTGAAGTGCCAGCTTATTCCAGTGTGATTTAAACCAGTCGTGGAAAAGTTTAGGTTAGGATAATTCAGTTTTAAGCATGATTTATCACCTGTACAGACAGTTGTGCTGTATGTATTTTTAACCAAAACAGTGCAAATGCCTGAGTGTAAATCACATGTTCAAAGCCTCAAAATGGGTCAGTACCAGGAAAATAAATCTCTTCCATCTCATGCTTTAGTATGCTTCTCTACATAGCCTTATATAGACTTTTTTCCCTCTCTGTATATCTGCATGCCTGAATATAAGTACTTTATCTTGTGTGTGTGTCTTTATCTGCATCTATATACCTATCTATGTATTTGGACTGCAGTTGCCACCCAGAGAGGCCCAGAAAATGATATGAAGGAAATGTCTTTAGTTTTCTACACTGATCCCATGCTCTGAAGACTGCCCCAGATACTGGAGCAAAAACGAAACCTTGAGTGACTGGGGATTATCACAGAGAGACCTGGATTTCCAGGCAGTGACGCTGAGCCCCATGTTCATGCTCTTACTTTACTTGTCTCTCCTGCTTTCTGTTTAGGATGAAGTTCTGGTTACACCTCCTGGAAAATGCTGTCCGGAATGTCTTCCAAAGTCCTGCTCAGTGTCAGGAAGAGTGTACCAGGTAACCTTTGACAAACCACACCAAAAGGCAGCTGCTCACAAGCTCTGGCACATCTCTCTTTCCCTTCTCCCCAGCATCTGACTTTCTGCCAGCACTGATAGCTTAGTACAACCATTGCTTTTTTATTTCTTGGGAAGCCAAAAGAGTTGAAAGAAATTAGGACTAGATAAGAATTTGCTGGCAAGCAGAAAGGAAGTTTGCAAGGTGAAGCAGATTAGGCACTTTCATTGCACGCTTTTTTGAAGGAGGAAAGCAGAAAGCAGTGGTGAGGATCAAAGTGTTTATAGCTTTCATTGTATCATCTGGAATTAATTTAATGCATTATTTAATGATTAGGTTTATGGGATACTCTGTTAGTAATTATCTTTTGCTAATAATAGTAATTATTAGGATTTAATAGGCCTCACCAATGTCAGTAGCTTGAAGTTGATGAGAAATACACACCACAGTGACATCTGCCTCTTCCTGTTTGCTGATCATGTAGAGATAAGCATCTAAGAAGAGTTTATTATCTGATACAGACATGCAGAAGGAGCTATCATATTCCACAGGTAGCATGGATTTCTGGAAAGTGTTTGGCTGTGGTTCTATGATTTAAAAAGAGTGTTTAACACTCTTATGTATGTTCTTTTTGAACAGCATGGTGAGCAGTGGAAGAAAAATGCCTGCACTGTGTGTACTTGTCACAGGGGGGAAGTCAGATGTCTGAGCAAGACCTGTGACTCCATTACCTGTGAGAAGGTAGTTAAAAATCATTCACATCTGATACCCTGCCAGCACGTATTACTGTGCCTGTGCCAACAGGTTCAGGCAGTGCTGCTGAATGCTTGCTGATGTTTTGTAGGGGGAAGACAAGGTGCAGCATCCTGGGAAGTGCTGTGAGGAGTGTGTGCCTTCCAGGGGAAACTGCTTGTATGAAGACACTCCCAGGTACCATGGTGAGATGTGGAACAGTACTCACTGCGACTTCTGCCTGTGTCATGAAGGGCAAGTAACTTGCCAGGTAGCAGAGTGTGCCAAAGTGGAGTGTGCCAAGGTAAGAAAGGCTTTCTCGTTTCAAGATGGATCTCGCAAGTCTTGTGATTTCTTTCCTCTTTTCTTGTTTCTCAACTGACATTCTGTGGCTTGTTTAGTGCAATTTACCTTGAAAAGGCTTCACAGGAAAGGAGGTGAAACTTTGTATTTTCTCTGCAAGTTTGGCTTCATAGCGGGCTTGTGTTGTGAAGCAAGTCGGTGTAAATCAGTGACTAATGTAACTTGGATTCCTTCCTCCACTGTTGCCTGCCTGCTATAAAGAAGGGTCAGACACCCAGATGTTTCAGTGACCACTGGCTTCACCAGGAGCTGAACATGGGGAGAAACACAGAGGTCAGAGATAGTTAATAGCTCAAGAAATGTTCCTTTTATCTCTGTTCTGTATGCTCCAGTGGGCTTCAGTAAGGTGTCTGGACATGGAAGTCAGTGTTCCACTTTTCTCCATTTTTTCCGTACCATTCTTGGCATGGAAGCAAAGGTATTCTATTCCCAGTGCTGTTTACTCCAAAACTAACCACCCAAAGCCTCCCTCAGGTTAGGTTATATTTGCTCTAAAGTGGATGTGCAAACTGCATTAGATAGGGTTGAATGCTTCACACAGACACATAAATATGTTGTGAATTGCCTTTTAGCAGTGGGATAAGAATTGTGTTGCTTGTCATTGCATCTGTTTTAATTGGTAGGCTAATACCTGCTTTATACCTATTACTCCACAGTCAGTGAAGAGAAGGGAAGGAATTGTAGCCTCCTGAGTTTTCCCTCTCAGTGGCTTTGCTGGTGATTCTTCCTGTATGCTAAATCTTGAGTAGCAACATCCTTGTGTTGTGTCTGAAGTCCAGCCAAAATCTGGACATAGTGGATTCACTGGACTAGATTGTTTTAATGAGCATTCAGAAAAGTGAGAATCCACACATGGGGTCATCCAGATGATGATCACACAGAAGAAAATGTATCTAGGAAGAAAAGTGTATCCTTCTACATCTGAGAATGTGCCTTTAAATAGCAATACCACACCAAGTATGGGACCCAAACTCTTGTCACTGGTGTAGTACTGCTGACAATCATTTGACCTTAAACTGCTTGGGGAGATTTTGCTGGGTGGAAAGTCATGGCTGTCATAAAATCTTGTGCGCTTGCATCTGTTTCACTCAGCTTCCTGCATGCTTATGGCTGTAAATTGGATCATTTACACTAATGATGATGGCATGCTGTCATGGCTCAGTAGGGAGAGTTATTTAATATTCATGCTTATATCTTAGGTACGGACAAAGAATCTGTTATTCAGGAAAATCAGGGATATTTTATGGAAGAATAGCTGGGCATGTTAACAGATAGGGTTCAAAACTGGGGGGGGGGGGGGGGGGTGCTGTTGAAAAGTGTGCAGCAGTTTTTCAAACTAGGTTTTCAAAGCAAACCACCCATTTAGAGCCTGAGCATCTCAAAAGGGGATACAGTTTGTCAGGGAACGAACAGCTGCAGTTTTGACTTGAAAGAAACAGAGGAAGAAGGAGGAAGACAGTGTCCTTTGTTATAGGCAAGAGTTATGGTCCCACCTGAGAGAAGATATATTTCGAAGGATTTCCATGGCTTCTCTTCCTTCTTCAAGTCATGACCAATCATAGTTCACCTCACTAATGTAAGGGGCATGTTAGTTAATTAATTAATTACAAGAAAGTATTTACTCAAAAAGCAAATTAGGTATTTCCTTTTTCCTTTGCATTTTGCTTTTTGAGTTGTAGGTCTGGGTTTTACCTGCATAAATAAATCAGAGCTGATGTGAAGCTAGGAGCATTTGGATTCATCTCTTCATTAAGGCACTCTTAATTTTCTGGTCACATCATCCTATTTAAAGTGTAATGAGGCCACAGATATGAACTGCAAATCCTAGACAGCTTGACATAGTAGAGCAGCGTTACTTGAGTGTAGAGGTTTAGTTTCTAAACCTTTTCAAACAAACCTGTGCAGCAGCTGCCAAATGAAAGTGTCTGTGGTGATTCTGACTAATCTTCAAAAAGCCATTTTTAGCAGGTTATTGATGAGCTAGGAGTACAAGTGATGTGGTAGGCTGGGTTAGCCCTGGATCTTGAAGTGGATGAGCTCAACCAAATCCACTCAAACTGTCAGAGCATCAAAGAATCCTGCTGGAGCACTTGCCAGCACCCCAGCTGAGTAAGCATACCCTTAAGGATGTTCAGAGGAAGATGGGTTATGGGTGCTAGCAGGGGATGCTGCAGCCTACCTGAGTAGGCTGGTGATGAAATACTGCTACCAACCTGCCAGCTCTGGGAAAGACAAAGCTTGCAGAGTGCCGTGTGGCTAGCAGACAGGCAGTGAGCTGCAAATATGTTTCTGATATTTGGAAGGAATGGAGCTAGTTGAGAGTTATGGGTAATGCCTATAGATGTGTTTGAGGTGTGTATGTGTTTGAAGGAGAGCATCTTGTTGCCTCTCTTCTGTCTCCCAGCCCATCAGTGCCTTTTGACGTTCCCAGCCTGGAATATAATGAACAATCCTGGTTCTCAGGTTTTCTGTAGTGTTTATGTATGTGGGTGGGGAATTGGGCAGGGATGGGGATGGGAGAGTTTACAGTACATAGTAGTGACACAAGATCCAACCACTGCCAATGGCATTTTGAAGTAATGATTGAAGAGCACAATGCATCGAACCAGAGGTTTAGGCTGTGTGTGGTCCTCAGTGACTAAGAAACCACATGGTTTCTCCTCTCCTAACCATGCTCAGAAATGTATGAGGGTTGCCAGAGTGTGGCCTGGCTTAGTTGCTCTACCTTGATAAAACTAATGGTAGCTGGTGCTGTTATTGCCTTACTTGTGCCTAAAGTAATTCACAGACAAAAACTGGTGAGTGTGCCACCAACATCTGTGCAGTTTCTGTTGAGTATCTTGCCTATGTTAACAGTGTATGAGAACCTGGTCCAGGAAAGCT
The DNA here is from genome assembly GCA_002631895.1 of Agapornis roseicollis. Lineage (NCBI taxonomy): Eukaryota > Metazoa > Chordata > Aves > Psittaciformes > Psittacidae > Agapornis > Agapornis roseicollis. The sequence continues at coordinate 29,807 of NDXB01008895.1, forward strand.
CCTAAGGAAGCTGAAGCTTTTTCTTTCAAGCTGTGTCCTTGTTCTCTAGGACAGTGTCCATCCTTTCCAAATATTCAGCTTACACTTGGACACAAAATGTTGCAATGAATTAGGGCACTTCATTCCCTCCTCCTGCTGCTAAATTCTTATCTTCCAAGTGAAGTTAGCTAAGTGGTTTCTGTGGAGCTGTACAGTTGTAACCAAGAACAGGGTTTTTCCATCTGGGATAAATAGAGCATGTGCTTACTAATTCTCTTGGGGACAAAAAGTAGAACATTCAGAACAAAGGTAAGCTTCTGTGCATTGAAATCTTGACAGTGGTCCAGTGAAATCCTAGTGATCCACAGGAAAAAGGTGATCTCTGCTGAATTTAGGGATGAAGAAATGTCTTTATCACTGAATTCTCTGGCTTTTCCTGAGGTTTGTTTGGCAACTGCAGTATTCACTGGGCCCATTTGTCAAACTGTACCTGCAGAGATGAAGGGTGGAGAGAAGATCAGGTGAAATTAGACATTAGAGATTGAATTCCAGAGGAAGAACTGCTCTGCCTCTGCATTCCACAGTATTTTTGGCTATGTGGCTTCCATTTGAATTGCTGCAACCTTTCTCTTTACAGGGTGAAGAATTAATTCACTTAGATGGGAAGTGCTGTCCTGAATGTATTTCAAGTAATAGTTACTGTGTTTACAAAGAACATACCAAAGCTGTGAGTATCCTGGTACTTTGGAGCATGTAATAGTGAGTTTTGCTCTCCCTTTTCAGTTCTGAGAAGGGCATTATTTGCAAATGTAGCAGAAAAATAATTCATTAATACTGTCTGCAGACTACTTTTACATTTTACAGCAAGTGCTTGTTTACAATGTGTGTGTCTACTGCAGAGGTTAAATTTGCCTTGCTTTCCTTTGTGCAGTATGATCAGTCGTTTCCCTTTAATATTTAATGTATGTACTCGCAGGTTTCTTGCACATCTCATGGAGTTAAAGATGCCTGACTTTAATCCTGTAAAGTAGAGGCTACAGAGCTGGGGCAATGCATAGCTTTCGGCTATGTATCCCACTGATGGTAATTTTTACTGCAACTGAAGTCCAGTACTTTATTAATATTGTCAAGGAACTTTCATTTTGTAGTTAAATACAAAGGAAACGTTAATTGTCTTGATTTAAATATACTAGGAATGGTCTTTTCATTGCTCAGACAGGTGAAAGCTGGAGCTCATAGCTGCTGTTTGACAACACATGTGAGATAACAGGAAGTTTAATACTTCTTTTTTGAAGCTATTACTTCCCTTCATTCCTCAGATCTCTTTCTCTGACCCAAGTGAGGCAAAACATATTAAGGTGTTATTCCAGTTTGTGCTTTATCCCTTTTCAGAGAGGAACTTGCACAAAAGCTTCATGGACATTTAAAAATGTTTGCTGTCTCTTTTCTGCCTTTTGACTTTTTCATGTGGTGCCAGCAGAGCCTCTGCCACTGAGCTTTGTTGGCCTCTGAGCAGACCAGGGATGCACATCACAGGAGGGAACAGGGAATGGAATGCCTCTTCTCTCCAAACGAGTAGTAAAACTAAACACATGTTGAGTGCAATGAGTAGTTTTGAAGCAAGCTAGTGATACCTCTTCATCTCTGTGATATGTGGGCAAGTCCTCAGTGATGGAAAACAGGGCAACAGAAGGGAGGAGGAGAGAAAATAAAATGCTTTGAAGGTTAAAAAGGGTGAGTCCAGAAGGAGGCCATGAAGATACTCCAAGGGCTGGAGCACCTCTGATATGGAAACAGCACAAAGGGGTAATAGCTTTAAACTGACTCAGGGGAGATTTATATTAAGCATTATGAAGAAGTTCTTTGCTGTGAGGGTGGTGAGGCCCTGGCACAGGTTGCCCAGAGAAGCTGTGGCTGCCCCATCCCTGGCAGTGTTCAAGGCCAGGTTGGATGGGGCTTTGAGCAACTTGGTCCAGTGGAAGGTGTCCCTGCCCAGGGCAGGGGGTTGGAACTGGGTGAGCTTTAAGGTCCCTTCCAACCCAAACCATTCTGTGATCCTGTGAAAATTAAGGGAGCTGAAGAAGAAGAAAGGACATAGTGCTAGCTGGAAAACACTGTGCCTTAGGGGGAGTGCTGAGAGGGAATGTGTTCACATTTTCACAGGCCATGGACTCCTCAGCAGGCACTTTGTGGGCTGCCTTACTCTGGAAAGGCAAAGAGGTCAAGAGAGTTGACAGCACAGAAGCACAGTCCTATGTTGGCAGGCCTCAGTGCTGAAACAGCCCCAGAAATGTTTAATTTACTACTGGCACAGATATAGCCTTGCAGTTCACCCAGGGAGTTCCATGCATGTACAGACACTTTGTGCAAAGGCTTTGCTTCTCTGTTGATGCTGACTGTTGTGCTTTCTTATGCAGAATGGAGAGAAATGGGCAGAAGGGCCATGCAGAGAATGTGAATGCTGGGACGCAGAGGTGACCTGCTTCCAGCACTCCTGCCCACCCTGCCCACCTGGCAGCCTAGCTGTTGAGGTGAAGGATGACTGCTGCCTGCACTGCAAGCCAGGTACAAACCCAGGGCCAGTCATTCCTCACTGTCACTCATGTTAGTGTGTGTTATATACACCTCTGACACGGGGATTGTTCTGGCATCCCTGTGGTCTTCACTTCCCTGGAACCTCCACTGAATTGTAACTTACTGGTTTCCATATCATTTAGGGTTCATATCATTAGAGTTCATAGGTCTGTATCATTAGGGTTCTTAGCGAGGTTCAGGCTTTATCCAAAAGCTCCCACTGATTTCCCCTGCTATATGTGACAGAAACGTGTAGTCTTTTTCTTTCGTCTTCAGCATGAGTTTTACAAAGCAGGGGACTGCTGCTTTCTGAATCATAACATGGGTTTTAGAGTTTATGGGCTCCTGATTCTTGGGAGTGGAAATAACAAGCCCACTTTCCTTTTTATGCCACAAACTTGCCCAAATCTGACTAGCTGTCAATTAATAATTGTTTGGAAAGATTAGGATAGCCTTAGCTTATATGTTAATTTTTCATAAAACATACATTTTCTCAAGGATTTTGTCATTCTCCTTGATTTACATTTCATAGCTGGTAGGCTTAGGTATGGTTTGCTACCTTTTGACGGCTCTTCTTGTTGCATTGATGTAACTTTGGCTTTATCAGAGTGCTCTGGTTAATGTTTTATCTCGGTAAAAAGAAAATAGCTTCACAGTTTAATTATGCTTTCATTGGCAGGAGTGCCTTAGCACATCTGCCATGTTAAGGCTTTAAAGCTTGTTATTTACTGCATGCTAATACAAATGCAAAGCACTACAAATTGGGAAGTGAGGAAAATGGGGTTTGGCTGGTTCAGATAAAATTGTCGTGGATTTTTGAAAGGGAACAGCATCTGCACAGGCTCCTAAGGAGGGGACAGATTATAAAGTGCTCTCAGCACCACTCTGTTCTTCTTATCAAGAAGTGCCACTGCATACTGATTGCCTTTGAAAACCTGGGCTCTTGGTTTAGCTCCCATAATGGTCGCATTTTGGAAAATACAGGCTTTGAAATCGTAGTGTTGGACAGACAGACTCAAACTGGCACTTTTTTGCCCTAAAAGGTAAGTGGAAATTTCCTTTCCTGAAGCCTGCTGTTTTCTGCTCTGTCTTTTCCTGGTTTGTATTGCAGGGAATAAGAAACAAATGCAAAATCCGGCCTGCAGCAGTTCAATCTGTGAGCCCAGAGCATCAGTCCCTAATGCATCTGCTTCATTAAAGCCAGTAAAAATGTATTGCTGCCTCTCACAGATGTGCTGGGGAAGCAGACAGAGAGAACCCATTCATTCCCAGGCCATGTAAAGCATATAGCCCTGAGCACAGTTGTATTTATGTTAAAACCAGCCAATACACCCTCTCACTGAGAACATTCGGGTTGAAGCAGAGGGGATTTTTTTCTTGTATCTAGAGAAAAATTGCCCATTCTGTACCTTTCCAAGTAGTCACTTCATTGTCAGACTGGAAGGATGGGGCTGTACATACATTCGGAAAGTCATTGGGAAGAAATGAATAGAGACAGATCCTCCTATAGTCCTCCTTTTTATCACTCTGGATTCATTGTTATCTTCAGCTGTATGTCTTCTGCAGCTTTTGATTCCACATTCTTCCCTTAGGTACCTCCCTGAAAACATGCAGGTTATTTAGTGTAATTGAAGGAGAGTTCTCAGCATTGCGATCCTTTTTTTGCTGACTTGCTGGAAAGGAGCAGACAGGTTTTCGTCCAGCAAGCTGAAGTAGCTCAGTAGTAAAGCAAAAGAAGGCTTTCCTTGGCCTCTGCAAACAGAACAGCTGTGTCATTTGAGAAAGTGCCTGTGGCCAGGAAATGTTTGCTATGGTACTGTGACACAAAGCCTTTATTTGGAGGGGGAGTGGTCTGCCACCTGTACTCTGACCTGGCATGGACACAGTCTTGACTAATTACAGGGTTTGACAGAAGGAAACTCCAATTCAGGTTGTTTTGGACCATTAATTCCTGATGACTTATGATTTTTACTGCTGAGAAACCATGTGGACAATGAATATCCTGTTTATCAATAGCCTAGAAAATTTGAGCTGTGTAGTAACTTCTGCCATGCTAGAATACAGCAATATAATATTTAGCCCACTTGATGCAGTCATGGGAAAAAAAACCCTACACGCTTTGAATCACTAATAGGAAGAAGTACTGAATTTCAGTTTGATTTGGGATTATGCATTTTTTGTGCCTTCCTGATTGAAAACATTGCTGATGGTTTTTATCTTTGTATCTTTCCTTTGTGCCAGTTGAGTGCCACCCAGACTGCTTGACCTGCTCTCAGTCCTTTGATCACTGTAATGCCTGTCGTGACCCAAGGAAGCAGCTGCAGAATGGGCGCTGTGTGGAGATGTGTGAATTGGGCTTTTACCAGGATGGGAGTACTTGCTTAGGTAATTTCTGCAAGGGCTTATATCCTGTCAAATGACTCTGTTTGCTGTTGCATGCTGTGCTTTTGTTTGTAGGATCCCACAGGCTTATTATAAAAAGAAGCCTGAATGCTTTGTTTGGAAAAGCATTCAGGCACATACTGAATAATAACCATGGCCTTGAGGTTTCAGGTGGGAGCCCCAGAAAAGTGCAAATTTGCAAACTTGTTTGCCAAAATGAGGCAAAATTGTTTCCTTTTATCAGAACAGGGAAGTCTTGTTGCATCAAGATGTTTGGGATATGTTCAAGGCCAGACTGCATAGATGGGGCTTTGAGCAACCTGGTCCGGTGTATCCCTGTCTGTAGCAGTGGAGTTGGAATTAGATGAGCTTTAATGTCCCTTCCCACCCAAACCATTATATGATTTATGGTTCTATGATCTTTCTTCTTTCTCTTGGAAGCCTGCAATGAAACATGCTCAGCCTGTACCAATGGATTTGAATGCTCCTCGTGCCAGGCATCCCTGCTCATGAAGAACAGGCAGTGTGTGACCTCATGTGGAAAGGGATATTTTCAGGATCAGCTCCTCTGCACAGGTAACTCCAAGCAAAAGAGACTGCAGTGCGTTCTGATAGCAAAATAGCAGACGAAAGCTGTACTCGGGCTCTTAGATATACTCTCTGCTGTGGGATCTGCTGTTGACATAGGTGTTAATGTTCACCCCAGAGTAAAGGAAAGAGTAAACAGAGGAAGTATGTCGTGCTGTGTAAAATTGATTACTGTTTGGGGAAATATTCATTGAAATTCCTCCCTAAATCAGTACTGTTGGTCTAAAACTCTCTGCTTTTGAACACTGCCAGTTTTTACCACTGTCCTCTTTCAATTCAGGATTCTGTTTTGGAAATGCGACTGTGAGTTTTGTGGTGTTAAAGGTACAGAGCGAGCTGCATGCACTGATTTTACTAAGGAAATAACCCTCTGAACCATGCCGGGCAACCTGATCCATGGGGGTTTTCTTTGAGTTTGGAGGAACTGCAGCAGCTAATGCTGAACTTTTCAGGAGGTGGTGCATTGAGTGGCATGGAAAATGTCCCAGAGGGACATGCAGAAAAGAACTTTTTTAGGAGGTTTTTGCTTTGTTTTGCAGTATGTTTGTTCCATGTGGTGCACTTGTCCTGAAAGTTGATAGGATGACTGTTCTCAAGAAGCATGTTTAGAAAGTAAATGAGTAATACTATAAAATGCTGAGATGTGTCTAAATCCTGTATCTTAGTGATTGGAAAGACTGAGAGTAAGATCGGGAAGTTACAGTTTTCTCTTTGCTGGAGCTGTGACACTGCTTCTATGAGTTTTGCTTGCTCTTTTGAATTACTTGTACTTTTCCCAAGCTGGGAGGGAGCTGCTTTTTCATCATGACAGTTTAATTGTTTCCTCTAAAGGTAACACTTTTGGCTCTTGATGTTGGCCTTTTCTAGAAGGCTTCTAATTATTTCTGCAGCTGTAATTCAGCAAACGGGGGGAGCACATGCTTAACTTCTTGAGCCAATGCTTTCATTTCTTTGGAATTAGCCCTCCTGCTTCAAATTAAATACAGGCTGAGGGCTTTTGGCCGATTTCAAGGGAAAGCACGTTGGGAAGTCTGGCTTCCTTTTCTGAAGTGGTTGTCTTCGAAGAGCTGACTGTTTCTTTCAGGTTTTGGAAGTCTGAAAAGCCTCTGTCCCCCAGCAGTGACTATAGACTGGGGCCCCATTGTGTATGTATAAATAGAAAAGAGACCCAGGCAAAAGAATTTATAGACTTAAGTATCAAATAATCTACTTAATTTGGTTTTATTTTACTGTTTCCTTTCCACCTGCTCCTAGTGTTTTAATTGTGTACACAGTGCCTGTGTACTGATGAAGCGGTAGGGAAAGGCTTATGTTTTGTTTTATTACTGGTGTGTAGATTACTGATCATACATTCCAGCCAAATTTGCAGTCACGCACGCTTGTAGCTGAAAGTTGCTGGGAAAATTTGCTTCTCTTTCCTCAAGGGAATTAAACCAATTTGCTTTAGTTCTGCCTGGCTGCATTTTGTGCATAAAGTCAAACCAGTGGAGAAAGTCTTACATTTCCGATACGGTCTGTAATTCATTGCCACTCACGCTTTCTTTGTGTCCTCTTTATTTTTACTAATCTCTAATCTGATTGCCCAAATGACTCTTGGACTGCTCAGAAATATTTTTCTCATAATGGTTTTAACACCAGCAATAAGCATGTTCCAAAAGCACAAAAACACAAATGAACTAGACTGTGTTCATTGCTATAGCTCCAGTAAATTCCCTCTTGAGGAATTTGCTTTGGAGATGAAAAAGACTTGTAAGACCAAGCTTTTTACTCCCTCCTATTGCTGAAACACTGTTGGCTGCATTGTAACAAAGTACAATGAATTGGTCTTTCTTTTTTGCCCATGTTTCATAACATCTGGTCTAATTGAATCTATTTTGAATTCAGAATAGAGTTGTTTGATCTCTGCGCCAGGGTTGTTTCCTGCTCTTGTCCCTTCACCTGCTTCTGTAATGTATTAAAACCATTAAGAGAAAATCAAGTTGAGGATAAAAGGCCGTAGGTTCAGTTATGTAGCAGTGTATTTGACAATCATGGATCAGTGTGTATCGGGCTTTGAGCAGAGTGGTGTCAGAAATAAGCTATGGAAACACCCACAACAATAAATCCCCCACCAAAGGCAAAGCAAAGGGGCACAAAACTAAAAGATGCCTTCCTGGCACAAGAGAGGTGCTTGAAGGACTTGCAGTGTTCAGTGCTCCCACTCATTTCTAACTTAATTATTTATGTTTTAAAGATTATTCAAAAGCCTATGTAAAACTCAAGTGTTTCTGCTTTGATTTCCCAAATGTGAATGTTGAAATGTGTAACTTGACACTAACAGACCCAGCTCGCTCTGCAGCAAAGCACTTGGATTTTTACTCACAGCCTGGTCTTCTCTGATGTATCTGGCTGCTGGGGCTCACCTCAAGGATAAACAGGGAACATAGAATAGTTAGGGTTGGAAAGGACCTTAACATCATTTAGTTCCAGCCCCCTGTCATGGGCAGGGACACCTCACACTAAACCATGTTCACCCAAGGCTCTGTCCAACCTGGCCTTAAACACTGCCAGGGATGGAGCATTCGCAACTTCCCTGGGCAACCCATTCCAGTGCCTCACCACCCTCACAGTAAGGAACTTCTTCCTTGTATCTCTCCTAAACTTACCCTGTTTAACATGGCTGAGCTGAGCCTGCCCAGCTTATGGTGGGGAGGGCAGGTTAGAGGTGTTTAATGGTACCATGTTGCACAGTGCGATTGGACCCCATCTGTGCTTTCCCAAAGCCAAGCATGAACTTCTTCCTGTGTTCTTGCTGGGATGCCAGTTGTGTTAGCCCTCCTGCTGTCATCAAACCTGGGAGTGTTACACCTGCGCTGATGCAGATAACACACGAGTTTGGTGAGTGGATCTTTAGTTGATTCTATGACTTCTGGTCAATCGTGAAAGAACAGAAACATCACTTTGTAGGACCTCTCATCTTTCAAAAGCCTGGTCTTGTGACACTTGTCTATGACTCCTACATTACACCTTAAGTAAGAGAGGAGAGAAAAAGACCCATTGATTCAGCAGCCACTGGAGTGCTCTTGTTTTAACCAAGAAGTGAGGACCCTGGAAGTTTCATCTGTTCAGCACTGATTTTCTGGAAAGACATGTCACTACAGCTTAATGAATACCATCATGTCAGCAGAGGAAGAATAATTGCAAACCCTGTTGACCTTCCATCCAAGCAGGAAGGTCAGCTATGTTCTCTTGAACATCTTTGCTTCAGCAGCAATGTCTGATTAAGCTACAGGGCCTTGCATATAAAAGTCCAGTATCTGCACTGAAGGGAGGAGGCAATGCAGAATAGCCCCTACAAATCTGGACTGAAACCAGCCAGGAAGGGTGAAAGCAGTTCCCTGGTGACACAGCCATATCTGTTGATTTATTTTCACACAGCCGCTTAGTTGCTGTAGGCAAAGGTGTTTTAGCTGACAGTGGCTTGTTGAATGCTTCCATTTCTTCACTTGCTTTTTCAGTGGAGTTGGTGACTGCTGGGGCAAGGAGCAGCTGTTGAGTCAGGCAGTGATCCAGTGCTAGAAGAGCCAAAGCTTCTGCAGGCAGGGTGTGCGTGAGCGTGCATAAACATAGGGCAGGAATGGGTCGAGGCTGCTCTTCCAGCTGCATGAACCCAGGTCCTGGGGGCCCATTGTACCATCTGATGGCAGAGTGCAGATATTGGCTGGGATTTAGCAGCTGCTGGACTTGTGACAAAAAAGTCCTCAAGACATCTGAAAATAAATTGCCCGGTACGTGTCACTGCAAGCAGGAGAAGTGAAGGGTTGTATCTGTAGGAGCATGAATCAGGCTGTGTGTGTCTGTCATCTGGAGACTGGCAGTTGATAACTCCTGGAGGCACTTGCCACCTCGCATACGGAAATGGCTGTGTTGGAAGGCTCTTCATGGGGAGGGCTTGCAGAGCAGAGCTAATAACTGGAGCAGTGCATCAGAGCTGAGTCTCTTGCTGCAAGCATTTCTTTTTGTTGGCCCACCTGAGGAGATGGTTACTGATCCTTGAGTCTTTTGCACTGCTTCCAAATGCTAAATGTGTCTTTCTTGCAAAAAATCAGGTTGCTTTCTTTCTCCTTTCCTTCCTTACTTCCAAGCTCTGCTACTTGGATTTTGTCCATTTCTGTCCCAAAGAAGCCACTTGGGCCTGGCCTCTGTCGAGTAGCTTGAAGTCCAGAGGATCTGTTTCGTATCAGTTTGTCAAATTCACTGCAGCTTCTCAGAAGGGCTGATGACCTCTGATGGGTTGTACTTCATCTCACTGTATCCTTTCCATAGCTGAGGTACCACACAAGTCATCCCGTTTAGGAAGACATGCAATTTTAACATGACAGCTGCCTCACTACAGGACTTGAGAGCTGCTGTGATACCCAGGAGCACATTTGCAGGATCTTTGCCAAGGGCTGGTAAGAGCCAACTGGGAACTGGAGAGAGGGAGTGAAGCAAGATCTTAAATCCCTCCAGCCTGCAGACTGTGCTGGTTTGCATCATTACCTGGCTGGAGCCTGGTTGTTGAAGTATTGTCCACTAGAAATATGACACTGGGAGTGTGCTTGAGGCAGCTGCCTGAGAGAAGAGATTGAGGTGAGGAAGTGCTCAGGAGCACTTGGTCTAGTGCAGGCAGCAAAGGGTGCGTGGCAAGACCTGAAGCACATTTGCCCAACTGACCTGGCTGTCATCAAAAGTGTTTTTAATGAAGCTGTATGCAGGGCTGACTGTTTAAAAGCAGAACCTGGGGGCCAGGCTGCCAGGAGAGGAAAGCATCTCTGGGGAATGAGCAGCATCTCCAGAGAGGAGTTGAGAACTTTGCACATAACTGGGTGTGTTGATGTGTCAACATATTGAGGCAGGTTAACAGCAAGGGGGTCGAGCTGTGCAGTAGGAAGTCTATTATTAGAAGATCAGAGTCCTGGTATCCACTCTTTCAAGAAGATGTTGAAAGAGTGAGCTCAGGGAGAAGCAAAATGCTCACATCTGGAAGGTGAAGTGAGGACATTTCAATACTTAAGAGTCTGCAGCATGAGCTCTGCAGTTAACTTTTGAGTGTAGCCCTGCCCTGAGAAACATCCAAGCTGCAATGAGAAGCAGCTTTTTATCAACAAGGGGTATTATTGACTGGAGCAGAAAAGTGTGCACAATCTTTACTTTGAGATGGGATGTTTGGAATTGGAACACTGTTTGGAAACAACATTGTATTGTGATTCAGCCACAGTTAGATGTGCTTGATAGGGGTGATAGCACTTGCTGTGGTATTCAGAGGGAAGATCCTTCCGGGTACAGGATGCCCAGCATCCTTATGAGACACTCCTCACATAGAACTATTCAGGAACTAGGAGAGCCACAGCATTCTGGAGAGACCAGGAATAAGGGGGGGGGGGGGGGGCGGGCCTGATCCT
>NDXB01008895.1:40808-76168 GCA_002631895.1 Agapornis roseicollis
CGGGAGGGGGGGGGGGGGGGGAGGGGGGCGGAATATTCATCAAGGTGAGAAGGGGGAAAGCAAACAGCTAGTTACAAGGCAGTAGAAGAAGATGAGAAAAGGGAAAATAAAGGAAGTTTGGAGAAGGAGCATCCAGAATGTCAAAGGACCATGAACTCAAATGTCCCTTGTCCTGCCCCACTGAACACTCCCTGTTCTAACCCCGTGCGCGTCATGTCCCATCTCTGTATTTCAGTTCCGTATGTAGGTGATGGAGATGATAGCACTTTGTTGCCTCGGGAAGCAGTGACATCCACTAAAATGGGGTGTTTATGTTAAGTTGTGCAGTGCAACTCTCATGTAAGCACAAACATAGGTGCTCCATCTCGTGTCATATCCAAGAGTAGCTGTGGCCTGAAGCAGACAGAAGCACCACAGAAATCATGCGAAACAGGAGTAAGATGCAGGTAGTGGTGACCACTGATTGCTGTAAGCTTACTTATGGCAAACAGTTTCCACTCTTACTGGGGAGAGGATGAATTGTCTCTCACTGAGGGGGTTTATTTTGGCAGGAAGGTGTTTTCTTTGGTCAGTGTTCTGTATGTAAATATGCTCTCAGTTATGTGGATGAGCTGCTATTTTAATTCCTTAGGCTGAGACTAATCAGAGATGAGTTTTTCTTCAGTGGCTGCAGCTTCCAACGTGTCTGTGGCTGAAGGGCAAATGTCATAAAGTTCTGGTTTCTCCCACCTGCCTTGGTCTGGGAGCACAAGCAGTTACCTGCCTTATTGAGAAACAATAAAGTAAGAACATCTTTGGAACATATTTGGGTGTAATTGAGAAAACAATCTAATAGCTACAAGAACTGTAATTTGCAGTTCCTGCAAGCACTGGTGGCACAGGATTTAACATGAGTCTGCATCATGGATTCCATCAACAGGAGCCACGGTGCGCTGAATTTCCCTCACAGCTGAACTTGTACAACTTCAAATAAGGTAATAAGGTGGTTTGGTCAACAGCTGTTTGGAGAGGCAGAACTGATCTATAGTTAGTAGCTTAATTGTATATCGACCTTCCAGGACCTAAAACGGCTGACAAGAAATCTGGAGAGGGCCTTTCTACAAGGGTCTGTAGTGACAGGACAAGGGGGAATGGCTTTAAACTGACAGAGGGGAGATTTAGATTAGACATTAGGAAGAAATTACTCCCTGTGAGGGTGCTGAGGTGCTGGCACAGGGTGCCCAGAGAAGCTGTGGCTGCTCCATCCCTGGCAGTGTTCAAGGCCAGGTTGGACAAGGCTTGGAGCAACCTGGTCTAGTGGAAGGTGTCCCTGCCTGTCACAGGGGATTGGAACTGGATGAGCTTTAAGGGCCCTTCCAACACCACTCTGTGATCCTATGATATATGATCATGCTTGAGGGTCACTATATTCTGTCTTTCTCTTCCTGTACTCAGATGCCACAGAGAGGGCATTTATCCTGCCTGCACTGCAGGAACGTGATAAACTTCAGGAATACCTGAAATACTACTGCTCCTAGCCATGGCTTACCCAGAGAGAAAAGTAGCTGGTATCTCAACTGAATGAGGGAATACCCCTTCTCTTCTGCTGGCGATGTCAAGGAAAAGATAGGCAGTGCCTGCTGTACAAGACCTTATCCCGGTTCCCACTTTTCCCCAGGAATTACTCAGTCTATCACATGAGGATTTCTACCCAACCTGACCAGATAGAGCAACAGCCAGAAATCAGTTCTTCTGCTCCTGTGTGGAGTCCTGAAAGGGCAGAAATTGTTTCTGGAAGCAGGCTGTCTTGGATTTAATTTAGCAGGATTTTGATTGCAGCCCAGTTCTGTGTTTGTGCATGAAGCTGCAGTAACATCAGTAATCACTGCAAGGATTTGATTGCATTTTTCAAGTAGCATGTGATGGGATCTTTTCCCTTGTCCCTTTGTGCTTGTACAGCCCCTAGCATCAGGATGAACAACAGGACTTAACACTGTTACCAACACTCCTTCTAGTCTAATTACAGCTACATGTAATCACACTGCATGTCATACTGCACGTACAAAAAGAAGGTGTAAATGGTACCCCTGAGATGGCTGGGATAAAAGATACTAATGATGTTTTTTTGTTCTCCTTGAAGCAGGGAATCCCTGTGAATTTAAGAGGCAAAACTGCACCAAAAAATGGATTACTGCAAACTCTTCATTTTAAAGAGATGATTGGAAGGTGATTGTTTGTTAATCCTGCATCTTTCTTCCTTGCAGCTTGTCACGAGTCCTGTTCCTCATGCTGGGGTGCTGCTGAGAACAACTGTTTGGCCTGCAAAGACCCATCACACATGCTAAAAGCAGGGCTCTGCGTAGCGAGCTGTGGACAGGGATTTTATACTAAGGGTGGAATCTGCACTGGTAAATACCTGTTTTTTTCCTCCAATTACAAGTTTGAGAAATGCTCTGCAAAAAAGGAATCAATATTGCGTTTAGCTATGCAGCAGCTGTGGTTTTGCTCATGTCTAAGAAGGCTGAGGCACCTTGTGCATAAATATTGGATGAGGAAAGCTGCTGTTTGTAAGATTATTAATTCGTTTAAGTTAATCAGATGCTGAAAGGTTTAAGGTTTTTTCCCCCTCACTGAACAGCTTGAAAGCCTAACTGAGCTGTTTCTGAGGCCTGACAAATCCATTTGTCTGCATGAAGAAAAATGGCTTTTGCCAGCAGGTTTCTGTAAATTTGATTATAATTCAGCATCACAGGAACTAATACCTGCACAACAGATTGGACTGGGGTGCTGGGAAGGTTTGCTGAGAAAAGGGGAAGAGATGGCTGGGGGGGGAATTAAAAGACCTAAGTCAAACAGATCATGAAAGGGGGGGGGGGGAAATCTCAAAGAAATGAATAATGTAAAATCTGCCATGACCATTCAGGTCAGGTCTGGGTTTTGCTGGCTGCCACCTCCTGTCCTGCAGCTGCTTTGAAGGACTGCTCAGGAGGGTCAGGAGAGATGACAAAGGGATTTTCTGCCTTCATGCAGCTCTGAGCCATAGCTAGCTATAGAGGGCTTCAGACCTGGAAGGGTCTTGACAAAGTTATTGCTATTCTGACCACTTCTGGATTAATTTCACTGCAGTTTGGTTTGATGTCTGTACCAGTAAATGTTACTCACCTGTATTTGGAAGTGTCCAGACTTGAAATCTTACATCTGTAGCTAAAAATCTTTTAAGCTCAAAAGGAAATCTAATTTAGAGGCAGCTTGGCCATAATTTTGATTTGTATTGCCAAAGATTTCCTCAAAACTGCATAGCTGTTCCTCACAGCTCCCAGGACTGAGGCCTTGCATCTGATACCAAACCATTTTGATACCCAGCCGGAGAAGTGTAAGCTTTTTTAAGTGTAAGCTTTTTTAAAGGTGAAAAGAAACACAAATGGTTTAAGTAAAGTACTTGGCTCTTCTAAATATACAGCTGTGCTACTGTTACTGACTTAGGGAAGCCAGAGATTCATAGAGCTCTTAGGCAACAGGTCTGTTATCTTCGGAACTGACTGCCTGGGAGAATACAGGCTGGAGGAACTGATAAGAAAATTTATCATGCTTGCATTTAGATGCATTTTCACACTTAAAACTTTGACTTGAAGAAAGGGGGGGGGGGGGGTTTACAGTTTTTTTAATCCCCTTTTCCTCCACCTTTTACTTCCTGAACAGTCTGATAACTGATACTTGTTGTACAAAGAGTTATGAGATGGTTTTCATACATGAAATCATTCAGAATGGTGCTGTCTCTTCACAGACTGTTGATGAGCAGGAAAAACATACTGTCTTAGCAGGAGGGTTTGTGTCAGGAGGGAAGGGAGTGCTGGTGTAAACCCATTCCTGGTATTTATACTTACTCATGGTTGTAGACAGAATACAGGTCATTGGAAACCTATCTGCACTCCCACATCTACCTCCGTGAATACCATTACTTGTGCCAGGGAAGTGTGAAATGTTACTTGTGCTGGAGAGTGATGTTTAAAGGTGTCTTTCTCTAAGGCAATTCATGGTTTGGTTTATTTTATCTACATGGCCATGTTGGTGGCTCTGTTGCTCTTTGCTCACTGAGTGCATTTCATTAATGAGCAGCTTGTGACCAGTCCTGTGAAACCTGCTACTCACACCAACCCAGATGTCTGACCTGTGCTTCAGATAAGTTCTTACATGATGGGAAGTGCATTTTGGAGTGCCCAGCAGGGTATTTCCCGAGTAGCAATGGAAGATGTAGAGGTAAGAGATGTATTTGCATGACTGTTTGTAAGGCTTTCAGCTCCTTGCCTTGTGAAGCATATTAAGACACACTGAGATATATA
Organism: Agapornis roseicollis; assembly: GCA_002631895.1. NCBI lineage: Eukaryota > Metazoa > Chordata > Aves > Psittaciformes > Psittacidae > Agapornis > Agapornis roseicollis. The sequence goes on from NDXB01008895.1 coordinate 45,128, forward strand.
TTCAAAACACTGTGTGAGTTATTACTGTTATTAGTTATTAATACAGGTGTACTTCTGCTCTCTTTAATTTGCATAGTTCATGCCAGCTGGGAATTGACATTGTTGGCTAGAGGGGGCTGTAGTCAGCAATACTCAAGGGGGATAGAAAGAAATCTGTAGGTGCAAAAAAGAGCAAAACCAGGATGTTTCAGTTCTGCATACTTTGTTTCTTTGTCAGCTTGTCACGATTCATGCTCCACATGCAAGGGACCTCTGGCCACTCAGTGCACCTCCTGTTCCTCTCCTCTGGTGTTGCGGTGGGGCCAGTGCCTGCAGGGCTGTGGAGAGGGTTTTTACCAGGATCATCATGTCTGCAAGGGTAAGCGACATACCTGGAGTAAGTTTCTCAGCTGCTGTAAACCAGTGTACAGTGTGGGGCTGTGCTGAGAGTACTGTGATTCTGATCCTTTATCCTGTGCTTAACTGGTCAATGGCTAATTTGTCATTGTGTTTACCTGCTGATAGTTTTCTACTTTAAGGAAAAAAAACAAACCCAAATTTTCTCCAATACTTTCTGCATTTACCCCCTCAGGATTTATTTATCCTGGGGCCTTTTTTTTTCTCCCTGTTGTGTTGAAATGACCATACATTGCTTCCAAGTTTTTTTTGGCATGAGCTAAGAGGTGGATGAAAGTCTACACGCACCTGCCAGGTTTACTAAGACTGAGGTCATTCTTGCAGCAGTGGAAAACCTGAAAATGGGGAAGATGAATTTATGCTTCCTGTGAGCCCTTCAGCCTGTCATTTCTTGCTGTCCCTCCTAGTGAGATTGTGTTCACCATCGCAGTTCCAAAATTAAAGGAAAGTTGACTGCCTGTGGTATGGTACTGCAGGTTTTTCCCAACATCATTTCTTCATCAGCTTTATTCAAGGAAAGAGCTTTTACTTGGGGCTGAGGGGAAAGATGTCAAATGATTTTTTAAAAACCCCTGTTCTGTTATAGAAAATACAACACCTCATCTTTTTATGGAACAGATTTCTTACCTGGGGAGTTGCTGCGAAGCTTACGCTCTTTGCTAGCTCTTTGCAGACTGTCTGCAGCAACACAGAACGGGAAAGAGGAAAGGAAAAGAGGGTCCATATCAGTGTTTTCCCCTGAGCTGTGCTTCTCATTGCTTTCTTGACCTGTGCCACAGGCTGCCACCCATCGTGCCGCACCTGCATTGGCCCAGGGGACTATCATTGCCAGCAATGCAGGGCACCAGCCGATGTGCTGCAGCCTCACCAGCCTATTGAAGGAGCACTACATGGCCTTTGCCTCTCTCACTGCCAAGCCCAGTTCTACATGGACAGCATAGGAGTCTGCAAAGGTGAGCAGAGGCTGTTCCAAGCCACAGGGTTACATTGGGGTTTGGGTGGTGTGGGTGATTTTGTATGGTTTGATCCTTATGTGACTTGAGCTATGTTTGCCTTATGAGAGTCATGAGTGTTTAAACTCAGTAACTTCCAGACAATGTATATACCAGTACTTCTGAGGGAAAACACACTCTACATATAATTTATGACTGAAGGATGTAGGGTTTTTTAGTTTGTTTTAAATGACTGTTCCAAGTCTGCATAGCTCAGCTTAGTTGAGCTTTGCTTTCTTTTCACTGAGATTGAGTATTTGACTTTTACCACTGACATACTTTGAAGCAGGGTCAGTCCTTAAATCCTTTTCAGAAAAGGGTGAGCTTTCTCCTTGTTAGTCCTTAGAGCAGGTCAAGACATTACACAGCAGTCTTTTCTTCTGAGGAAGCTCTTCTGATAGATGCCCTGCAGCATATATGCCATCACTGCACCTGAAATACCAAGTAGGAAGCATCTCCATGAAGGCTAGAGTTTGGAAAAGAAGCAAAAGCGGTGTACACTTGGGACATATATGTGGTTTACCATTGCTCTGAGAGAAAACTGGTGGACTTCATGAAAGAACGTTTACTGGGTGGATCAGGAAGCCAGTCTGGCTGTACAGAGCTTGTGGCAGCCGGTGTGAGTATCTCTGCAACAAATACACTGCAGTATCCTGAAAACAGTGCAGGCAGAAACAGGCTGAGAGGCTAGACTGAACATCTTGTGCCCACACAGCCCAAGGAGATGTAATACTTTGAGAAATGGCAGTGATTTCCCCCTGTGTAAATCAGAGGATGGAGGTGCTCTCTCAGGAATGGAGCTTTGCTGAAGCAAAGTACCAGTAGCAACAATGTTAGAGATGGCTTTTTTTCCTGTTGAAAACACATTCTGTACAACTGGACATAATTTCAAATCCATTTATTTTTACTCTATCTCTTCATCTCAACTTGGTGGAAGAGTCTGTACAAGCTCATTTTTTTGACTTAACAGATCTTAAGGAAGGAAGAGGTGGCTTTCTTTGGGGGGGGGGGTGGTGGAATGAGTCTGTCTTTAGCAGTGACCTACGCAGACCATAATGCTTTGGATTAATACCTGAAGGTGTTAGTATAGAGCCTCCAATCCATTCAGTGGCCGTTCCTTGGCATCTGATGGGTTTTCTTGGGTGAGTCTAGGTTACAGAAACAGAGTGAAGAAATCCACATAGCACTGCCTTAGGTGTGTGAACAGACCTGTACAAACAGGCTTGAGCAGAGTTCAGTGGCAGTGCTGAGTTATGTCAGTGGGCAAGAATGCCGGCACAGCCCCATGTGTTATTAGCTCTGCCATTATAGTAGTGGTGTTACAATAACAGTTTGATTTATTGCAGAAGGGTATGAAGATTCAAGATTGCAGACGTTGAGCTACCCCTGTAGAATGCTCGTGTAAAGCTTGTAGTTGCACCTTGTTGAAAAAGTAAACCCACAACAGGTGTATACCATCCCTGCACTACCTGCATTGAACAGGAGCTGGATTTGAAGGGTTTATATGTGTGGTTGGGAATTTCTGACCAAGCAACAGAAATAAATGTCTCTCTATTTCTCTAATGCTTGAAGTTTCCCTGATGAAACTGTAAGAAGTTTCTTTCTTACATGATTTGAGTCACTTGAGCCAAAGAGAGTCCCAGAGATGTTGCATTTGTGATTAAGATCCCCAGCTTTTCTCCCTGGTTCTCTTGCAGACAGCTAAGTGTACTTGTGTAAAGCATTTCATTCCATTTCATTTCTTCTCTCCAGCCTTGTGTCTGTCATGTCTCCCTAGAGGGCAGGAAGTCTCTCCTTGTGTTCAGTGAAGACTCACACCAAGAACATGTGCCTCGAGTAACTACTGTAATAAATAAGGTTTTTAACGCATGAGTTTATTCAGTTAATCAGTTTCTTTAGTTTAAGATGCCTTGGATGGGTCAGTACCAGTAAAGGTGAAGTCTGACTTTTTAAATGCACTGTTCATTCTTGCTGAATCATCCTTGTAATGAGTGTTCACTACCTGTAAAGTGGGCAGCCCACCTCTATGTATATTTGCTCTTACTGCTCCAGAATGGCTGATGATAACCGTGCTGTGATGCTGGATAGAAACTCCTTCCCAGAGTAACTGTAGGGTGATAGTGAAAGATGATTTCAGAATCTGGTAAGTTTGCAGACCCCCACAGTTCTTCTAGGGAGAATAGATTACACAGCATTGTGCATCTCAGCACAGCTTCAGTAATGAATTGTGTGGGTGTAAAGGAAGATTAAATGTGCAGCTTTCTGTGCTTGCTCCTTATCTTAAAGAAGTGTGCTATACAACCTTTGTATTCCTTCCCTTTCACCCTTTCAGAAGCAGAGAATCCTCTAATGGAAATACTTTCACTGGGGAGAAAGCAATCTACCCATACTTTAGGACGGTAACAACCAAAATAAGCTGGAAATAATTTCCCTGTCTGTCATCCTGTTTTCTTACCTTCCCTGCAGAGTGCCACCCCTCCTGTGCTGCCTGCGTGGGGAACACTTCCCAGGACTGCACGGCTTGCCTGTCTTCCCATGTCCTGCTTGAAGGCAGATGCCTCTCGGAGTGCCCAGAGGGGCTGTTCAGCCACAAAGATCACTGCTACTGTGAGTGCATAGTGCAGGCACCTGCAGTTCATACTGCTGGATTTCATTGCATACACGTTTTGTAGTGCATTTCTCAAAGTAATTAGAGATGCTGTCAGATTTATATGAGGCTATTTAAGTATTTTCAGGGGAGAATAGGATAGTCCAATTTCAGGAAACAGAATCTCCTCCTAGTGGGAGAGAGGTGTACACACTGAATCGTAAATGATAATCAATTTTGTTCCTCTGCACTGTTTCCCTGATGATATTTTGTGTTTCATTTCAGTAGGCTTAGATGATGTTCTTAGCCAGCGCGCTGTAGAAAAAAGCCTTTACCAGACAACACTGAAAAATGGTCTGCTTTTATTAGGCTAGATAAGCATATTGTCCATCCAAAGTACCTGTATTTTATGTCCACTCCTGGCTATAGGGCTGGGTTTAAAAGGAAGGAATTCTGCAGATAGAGGAGCAAAGCTATTACATCTATGAATATGCCTGATCCGTAGTGGGGACAGTGTTATTTATTCGTGCCTCAGCCTTGCCCACCAGTCAGCAAGTGGCCTTCCTTCAGCTTGTTTGAGCTCATCTGCACAGATGAATGTGATTACTGACCTTCTGACTGACTGCAACGATTAAATGCTGTCTGCCTCTTGAAAAAATTGTGGCTTTTGGGGTATGCTGTTCATTATGAGCTGCTGAGTATGATGGGTGAGGAAAAGCAGGCGTTTGGAATCTGATTAGTCCCTTCATGGTCAACTGAAAATTGTCTCCTATTTTATAATCAATTCACTGGGTCAGGCATACATATATCTATTCTGGCAGAGGGAGAAATTTACTGGTTACTTCCCTGGAAGGCCTCAAATTTAGAGAGAGAAACCTCTTCTAAAGTCCATTACTCAATTTATTTGTCCAAGGAACAACTCTATAAATAAGTTTATTTGGCAAGCCATTGTAAAGATCCATCAAATTTGAGGCTGTGCACTGCCACGTTAGAGCTGAGGTAACTGCTGTGTGCTGCATTAGGCGGTTTCAGGCTTCTGTAGATGTCTTAGAAACAAAATGTCAGTGTCAGGAAAGAGGCATCTTCCTGTCTGCTGCCAGCTTAGATCTCCTGTGGGTTTTGAGCAGCGATGCTCAGTCAATGCAGGTGATTTCTGAGAAGATGAGAAAGGTGTTGGGACATGCCACATCTGGTCTTAAACTCCCAGCTCCCATGTGGGGAGTGGGCAATTGTTTGTAGCCTGGGAGAGTCCTGGGGTGGGAGACCTTTTAAGTTGTGTGCTTTTATTCATAACAGAGCTTTAAAAGCAGTTTTAAGGTTTAGGGTTTTTTTCCAGATCATTAGCTGTAGTATTTGTGTCTGCCTCAGATCTGCAGTGCGGAAATGTGGCATCTGGCTTTAAAATGGAGGGATCCAAAAGCAGTCTGAGGGAAATAGCTTTGAGCAGTCTTAACCACTTTACCTGCAATCCTTTTGTTGAGCTTTTAGCAGGCAGGATAGCTAATGAGCTGGCCTGGCATTCAGGTTTCATAGGCTTTGGTCTGGGAGGGCTTTGAGCAGGAATCGTTCCTGGACTTTCTACTTGTGAATACCAAACTTATGCCACTATAATGTTGATACAATCCCAAGATATTTGATTTATCTCCCTTGTGCATCCCACTCTCTTTCTTATGTGTACAAACATGTGGTAGAAAGAGAAATAAAAGGGCTAATCTCTTTATAATTTATGTATTGTATAGATCTATACCTTGATTAATGCAGAGAACAGATAATGTTTTTAAATTGACAACTCATTTCTCATCTTGTTTATTTAAAATGAGGTTTAAGAGCCTTCCAAGCCACAACTCTACAGTCACTGATGCTATGAGATCATTTTATGTCTGTGTTTTCTAGATGATTGTTATAGGGGTTGGCTTTTTGAGGAAGGGAGAGTGTAAGGTGGACTGTACCAAGAGCATAACAACAAGTGTTGATTGTCTTTAGCCTGTCATCCATCCTGCAAGACATGCCATGGCCCTTCTGATTTGGCGTGCTTAACCTGCCATCCCCACGCGACCCTAGCCAGTGGAAAGTGCTGGACTAGCTGCAAGGAAGAGCAGTATCTCAACCTGGTGGGATATTGTGTGGGTAAGTAAGAGGAGATGGCATGGGTCATACAGTGTGATGATCTTTCTGGGCCAGTTTGTCATTGTAGAGACAAACCTGGGGTACCCAGAACCAGGAAAGTTGCTTAGCTCCTGCACAGAACTTCAGTAAAGTGAGTTAAGGAAACATTTGTGATTCAGAGAACTTTTCTTTAAGGGCCTTAAATAAAAAATGGCACAGTTTGCATTGCTGTGTGCATTCTTGGGAGGTAATAGGATTCCTGTATAGGGGTTATACTTTGTGGGTGCTCGGTGCCTACACTTAAGCCTGTCGTCAGAAGCCACTGATGACATTTGTCTGTCTAAAGAGAAGAATTCCTTTTAATCCATCATGCAGACACGTATAAACATATCCTGGGAACTGCTCCAACAATTTCTGAGCTTTATCAAGCCATTTTTTTCTTTATCAAAAAGAGAGATGGTTGGTGAGGCTTAATCAAGGCTGAACAGTTCCAAGTGAGATAGTATTCCTAAGAAAAGAGAAAAATGCATTAGGCATAATAAATACACCCATCGAGAGGCTGTTGTTCTCAGTTTAAGATAGATGATTCCCCTTCACTTATACTTCTTTTTGTTTATATGTGTTGGGGGATTTTTTAGGAAAGACTTGTTTCTTTGCTCCCTACAGATTGATTTTGTGAACCATTTCTTGATCTTCCTGTTAAACAACAGTTATTGTTTTGTCTGCAGAGACAAAGAGGGGTGGGAATCAAAGTATATGAGGAGTAGGAAAATGTCCTAAAAGTATTCTACAGCTCTGTGTGTACAGGGGAAATCAGGCTGAGGAATAAAAATGTTTAATACAGTCAAGTAATTGCAGTGTGAAACGAATCCAGCATTTTAGTATAAAGAGCTGTCTGCCCTGTAAAATTTCTGGGGCTACAGTGGTATTTGTTAGTGTCCTGTCACATCATAGCTGAATGCGCTTTGCTTCTTCCACCTTATTTTCCCTTTACTTTGCATTATGCTTCCCATGAAAAAAAGGCCTGTGGAAATGCATCTTCCAGCTGTAAATGTCACTGGAAAAACTTATTGCCATTCATCATAAACCAGGATTATTTCGGGTTTACTCTACTGCTTGTTACATGCTATGTGCTTTAATTATCCCTTTTAGACTGCTGTTTCCTCTAAGTTTGGCAAGGTGCCATGGAGCAATATGCTTGCTCCCCAGGTCCCAGGGGATTAGCTAGATGTCACAGTGCCTGGGAATAATGGGGAGCTGAAACTGCAAATGGGCTTGCTCAGGCAACATGGAGGGCAAGGTTTGACCTGCACATATATGGCACTGACAGAGATGAATTGTCTGCAAAGAACCTTTCCTGACTTCCTGAGCTCCAAAGCAATTGCAGGCTGGTGATGCATCCCCTCCTTGCAAACTAACGAGCTTTTTTTTGGAGCCCTGTCAGGGATGAGCACGGTTCACTGTTTGGAGACTTCTCAAAGTAGAAACCTATTTTCAGGGCTTGGTTCACAGTGCCTGCCATCACTGAGTGTCAATATTGTTTGGATCTATGTCCCCAAAGCAGGAGAGAAGGCGTTCCAGGTGCAACATAGTAAGAATATAAATAGACACAGTTCCTCCTTCCAGCTCTGACCTTAGCTTTGCTATGTAACTCACTGGAGCAAGCCCTGCCCTCAGGAAGCTAGTACAGGTATTCTTTGTCAGATAGGAACCCTTAATGTTCATGTGGTCTTGCATGTAGATGCATTAATGTTTCTTGGTCTAACTGAAGTCATAGAGGAATATAGGATCCTAGAATGCTTTGGGTAGGAAGGGACCTTAAAGCTCATCCAGTTCCAACCTACTGCCATGGGCAGGGACTCCTTCCACTAGACTGGGTTGCTCCAAGCCCCATTCAACCTGACCTTGAACACTGCCGGGGATGGGGCAGCCACAGCTTCTCTGGGCAACCAACAACAAAGCTTCTCTGTGCCAGTGTCTCATCACCCTCACAGGGAAGAATTCTTTCACAGTTATTTGTTGCCTTTTAAAGAAGCTGTGCTTTGGTCTCAGAGCTGCGGTCTGAGGTTTGCTGCTCTTTGTGCCAAGTTTATGTCCGGTGTTCAAATGAAGGTTATGTGTTACCAGTTCTGCTAAAGAGCTCCACATCCAGGTTGTTAAATTGCACCCATTCTTCTCAGTCAGTCCTGATTGAAATGCTAAATTTGCCCTTGCAAGTTATTAATTGCCAGTTAAAGAGCAGCTGTCCCGTAAAAGAGACCATTAAAACCCCTGACACTTGCATAATGTATGGTTTGCATCAGAGTCTAACAAAGTTTCTTCCTTTGCTTCCCAAAGCGATGTATTTCTACAATTATCTTCCCATTTATCTCTAATTCCTGACTCTCCAGGCAGAACTGTGTTATGACTTATAGGGACTGCCGTGCATTATAGCCATCTGTCATATTTTATAGACCTTCAGGGGAAAATCTTTCACACAGGGTGGAGAAAACCAACTGTCACTTGAAACCATTGCTTGTGAATTAATGCTGTTATTGTACATGTTACCTGAATGAGGATTGGAATATTTGCCTTGTTAATAGGAAAAAAAAATAATCAAAAACCCCCTTGTTTTCAGCAGTTTATCAAAGAAGCGTTTTAGAGGTAAGCAGAAGAAAGACAAAATGGCTTCAAGATTCTAAAGATCAATGAGTTTCTACAGTCTGGTTTGAGCACGCTGAGTTTGTGCCTATCTTCTTCGATCAGTTGATTCATTTTCTTTCCTAGCTGATGCGTACATGCACGAATGTGTGCATGGCTTTAGCTATCCACCTTTAAGTATGGGGGCTTGTGCTTTCTTTCTTTGCCCAGTTTGAAAACACTCACTGATTTCCCTCTCCCGCTTGTCCAAGACAAACTTGAGCTTCAAGAAACGTTGCAGTCATTGGTCGAAAAACCAGCACCGTCACTAGAACTTCTGCCTTGCTCATAAACTCCCGGCCTTTCTGATTTGAATAGATCATATGCCTGTCTTGAGGCTTTCTCATTGATCTTGAGGCTTCCTTGCTGATCTTCTCCTGGATGCAGGATGCAAAGGACCACCTACCAGAATTAGTAGCATGGGCAGCTGGAGTGAAATGAAACTCAAAACATCCCCAAGGTCCTATCTTAACTTCCAGCTGCCTCTTCCTTGAAAGAAAACTCCCAGTCCCCCTGTTCAGCTGCTTGGGCCTTTGCTTTCTTAAGCTGTTGTGCAAATGTTCAAAGATTAACCAGAAGAGCTCACTCAGGAGGGTCCCTGGAACAAGCCTTTCTGCCTTGCTTTTAGAGTTCCAGAAGGAACAGTCTGACAACAAGAAATACATTCAGCTCCTTGTAAAATTAATGAGCTATTGCCATACTTTTAAAGAGACATTGATACCATCACAAAGAGCTGGAGTTTCCCTGAGCAGAACAAGAGGGAAACTGGGGGGCTTGGCTCCACTTAGTCACTGGCTGCAACCTCCTACAGAAGTTAACAGCTGAGCTGCCAGAAGAGGAAAATGGAACATAATTTCCCTGCTTTGGTCTAGGCTCAGTTGTGCCAGGGTTTCCCACTCTAAGCTGCCTAGAGAAACTCCCATGTTTTTGAGAAGATGCAGGCAGATCCCTTAAAACAAGGTTATGCTTCCAGAGTTCACCTCCCTTGCCTTGTGACAAATTCCCTTTTGTGTTTTTTAAAAGAGAGACAAAAAGCTCCTTCCAAAAACCAAATCAAACCAAAAAGCCTGGTCAGCACAAAACATCCTTCTGAGTCAATCACACTGATTTGGATTTACTGTAAAGTGCTAGGGGATGCTTATGGCAGGGGGGTTGGAACTAGATGATCTTAAGGTCCCTTCCAGCCCTAACTATCCTATGATTCTATGATTCTATGTTCAAGGCCAGGTTGGATTGAGCCTTGGATGACATGGTTTAGTGGGAGGTGTCCCTGCCCATGGCCGGGCAGTTGGAACNGATCTTAAGGTCCCTTCCAGCCCTAACTATCCTATGATTCTATGGTGTTTGCATGCTGACGTGCCTGTAACTGCATGGTGGTTTAAGTACTGATTTCAAGTAACGCTGTGTGGTAAACCTCATACCTTAGAATATAATACAAAAAATGCAGAAGGGTTGTTTTTTTTCTAAAGAGCCCTTAAGAGGGAAAGTGTATTTAAACAACACAACCGTTTGATTGCTTAGCAAGTGGTGGAACTGAGAGGTAGAAATGCTTCAGGTTTCCTTTATGAGCAATCACAAATACTGCAGAGACAATTTTTGTCTCCTCAGACAGCCACCTTTGTCTTGACAGGCAAGTAACTCTGGAAGTGGAAAGCTGTGTAAGTGATTATGTTATACTTTACAATGATATTTGCTTTATAGGAAGATAAGGGATAGGTAAGGGGGGGGGCACGACAGGTATTATTGAGAAGCATAAGGGAAACATCCCACTTCTGTTAGTTCTTGCTTCAGAGAGAGCCTGCTGTGAGAAATTTGAATCATCTTTTCCAAAACAAAGCACCTCAGTTCTTCCTTTACTCTGTCACTAGTTCCCCAGTGTCCCTCAGATTCACGTGTCTGTCCTGGTGTTTTAGTTGGTGGTGTGTGCTCTTTGATCTACATGCTTGCAAAGGAACAAGAGAGTGATGGGGCTAAGGAAAAGGACTCTTTGAACACAGAGAAAAACTGTACTGCAGCAGTACCTAGTTTTGTAGATACTCAGCTTTTTAAACCTTACATTGGGAGAATCTAGTTATTTACAGCAGATACTGGTTATTTGGATACCCTTGAGTTTTTCTGTCTTGTTTTTTTATGCTGTCTATGGAACCTATTGACCATACTCGGTGAGTTTGGTTACTTATATCTATCCAAAGCTCCCTGTTAGAGGCCAGTGGCTCTGGCAGGAGATTAAACCAAGGGCCAGGTTGGATGAAGCCTTGGGTGGCACAGTTTAGTGTGAGGTGTCCCTGCTTATGGCAGGGGGGTTGGAGCGAGATGAGCTTCAGGTCCTTTCCAACCCGAACTATTCTATGATTCTATGGGGTATTATCATTTTAACAATCAGGGGAATTGACATATCACCAGGTAAATGTGGAAGCATGAGAAACTAATTGGATTTATGTTAATTTACTGACTACACGTGTATAGAACTCTTCACCCCACCTCCAGCCCTGTGCATACAAATTACATATGGTGCTCAGGGCCTTTTGGGTGAAATCTTGGTTCTTGCTTTCTACCCTGAGCTGGGTGATCCTTCTGGCTTCTGTGAGGCCACAGATAGATGGCAGGTCTTTCCACTCTCATGTCAGTACAGGTTTGGGATCTTTGGCTGTAAAGATTGATTGGATGGTGCTTTGAGTATTGAGTTCTTCTCCTGTCCAGTCAGAAGCTACTTTACAGTAACCCCTCTAAGGAGGTTTTGAGCTTTGTCACTGAGTTTGGGAGCATGAGCTCATGTGCTGCTTTGCTTTTACCACTGTCCTGACAGTGATGAATTGAGAACCTACAGGGCCAGTATCTTAAGCAGAATGTTTCTTCTTGCACACCTTTACCTCCCCTCTGGCTCTTGATTTGCCATCTGAAAGGTTGAGAGTATGGGACAGAAACTAGAAGAGATTATAAACCCTGTAAAGTCAGGAGGTGAAGGTGGCTGCTGTTTTAATGACCTTGAATCCCTACATGCAGTCGCAATTGCATTTACTTATGAACTGCATCCATGCTTTTCCACTAGTGTTTGGTACAAATCATCTATGTGTGATGCACAGAAGTCGAGCTATTATGTTCTTGCAGGTATGAATGTAGAATTCCCCTGGACTCTGATGTGAGCTTGTCTTCAGCTTGTAAAATAAGATTGCCTGACAATCTGTAGTAATGCTGCCACAAGAGACAGAAGGCAGAAAGTCGAACCTTCACTCGAAATCTGACAAGAAGCCGGGTACTCAAATCAAGCCTCATCATTCCATCTCTTTCAAGACAGTAGTCATTTCCTTTATAATTTTCTGAATTACCATAATGAGGATTAATTTGGCTTTCAGGTTGCCTTACATTGCACTATTGTGCATACAAAAGCCTTGTTGTAAAACATACGTTCAGGCAGAGGTCAGGAGACACAAGCTAGGGAAGAATGAAACAAGGAGAAGGTTTTGAGGCACTCTCATGCAACTGTAAATGCCTCTTTTGGCTTGGCTAGGCTTTGAGGCCTTCAGTGGCCTCTTCAGGGTATGGATGTGTCGTTTGTGTATGAAAATCTGGACAGGAAGAACTACAGCCTGTACAGGTTGTGGTCTTTGTTTTTCAGCAGTGGCAGCAGAGGAAGGTGAATGCCTACAGCTGCCAGCAGAGTTTGTCAAAGACAAACCTGTAGGTAGAAGCACCTGAAATCAGAGGAAAGTCTGGGGAAAATGAAAAGCTTTGAACTGGCTTTGTACAAAGTTCCCCAAGCTCTCTGAAGGATGGGAAAGAGGATGCATGGGTGGGCACGAGAGATGCAGAGAATATGGTTGTTGAGGAAAAGTGGGGATGAGGACAAGAGGAAAGAAATGTTCCCTGAATGTGGTAATTTATAGTCCTCTCTCTTGCGTAAGGAAAACTCCCCACTTCTGTTAGTCATTGCTTCAGAGAGAGCCTGCAGGTATCTGGAAGTGCAGAATTAAGCCCTTGTGCACCAGATAGCTCTGAAAGTTACATCCCTAATGTCTTCCTTGAATTCCTAGCACTGTGTTTCCCTCTAGCTGTTCTGTTTCGTCTCTCTGTCATGACAGTGTCTGTTATTCCCTGCTTCCTTTAGACTGCCACCCTTTGTGCCGCCAGTGTGTGGCCAACCTGCGAGACACCGGCAGCATCTGTCTGGAGTGCCAGAACGCCCGCCTCTTGCTCCTGGGGGATCACTGCATTCCTGACTGTCCAGTGGGGTACTATGCGGAGAATGGTGCCTGCAAAAGTGAGTAGTCCCTACAGATGCCTCAAGCAATTGCGAGGGATCACCTGGATCCTTGTGAGATGTTCCATTAAATGGTTCCTATTTAGTAAAGGAGCTTTATCCAGCTGGCAGGACACTGAGAGCTAGAGGTGTCCTTCCTGGCTAATAATTCTGTCAGCTGGCTGGGATCACTCTTTCCTTGCTCCCCTCTCTCCACTTTCAGACTGGGAGGTCTTTGAGAGAGAGGGTACTGACTGTACTGTCTGTACCTGCTGCAGCTACTGGGACCAAGCCCACTCTTACAAGTGTGATGAGTATCAGACAGCAGTATGCTTGAGAGGAGGAGGTGAAGATGAGGTTTTCTCTTTCTCCCTGGTAAATCCCATTTCTCATATTCTAATCAGCTACCCTGAGGTCACTCCTATGAAGAGATGGGCTTCTTAAGCACAATAAAGGATAACTTTTCTGGTGCCCATCACCATGTCTCCAGCTTTTGTGGTCCCAGTACAGTTCTGGGATGCTGGCACTTGAAAATATTTTCTGGATATGTTCTTTCAAAGGCTGTACAACTTCTGCTCACAGGAGGCAGAACTGTTTCTAGGAGCACCTTCTCAGGATGTTCTGCAGCCTAAAATGGAACATCATCCCAGCTAAGGTCTTCTTGTCTTGCTATAGTAGCTGTCCAAAAGGTGATCGTTCATAGCATGCCGATTTCCAGGCCAAAAAGCTAATTTCATTCAGCCTTTTAGGCTTAGCAGCACTCCAAGTGCATGGATGAAGCTTCACTAATAACACATTTTATTCTCCAGCCTTCTGTGCATTCACCTATCCAGTGTTTTCTGTTAATGTGGTTTCCTATTCTGATTATTGTCTGAGCTGCTTTATATTTCTGGGGCTGTCAGAAGAAGGAAGGTTGCTTTTCTTGTTATGTGGCTGACAGAGACATGTTTGAGCCCTATGAGTCTTACGCTGAGCAACAGGTATTGCAGTTTATTTGAAGAGAAGGAACTCAGGACAAGAAATCCTGCACATTAAGATGGAGATGCTCCATTTGCAGGAATTTCCTATTCCTCCAACAAGTGGTAATTAATGTTTCAAAGCTTCTCTCAAGCACTCGGGGAGCTGTGTGTTTATTCATCTGTTTCTGACAAATGAAATCTGTGTCATTTAATCGGAATGACCCCTGAGAGAGATATTTTGTCTTCCTGGAAATTTAAACCTGGGGATGATATTTCTTCCCTTTGGTCTAACGGTTTCATTTCAAAGAAGTTCTGCATTATTCAGACTGTGTCACAGCACCCATTACATTTTGTGCTGGCTTTTAAGATCTCTAGTGCAGCATAAGCAGTTCTGTGATTTCTTTGCCTGCTTCCACTCATGACTTGTTTGGCCTGACAGGTGTAATGATGGCATCAATTTTTAGGTAAAGGCCTATCAAAAAATATAACAGACTAATAATTTTGTGAGTCTGTAGCCCCACTTTGGAGAAATCAAGAGGTTACATTGGCCTGGTCCACTGTGGTATTTTCAATCTTTTCAATCAAAGAGAGAAATGGAGAGAAGGCACATAGAGAAGGACTGTTCCCTGTCAGTGTTGCTTCTTGGAATAGGTAGCAACAGTGCAGCTCCTGAAGAAGGGATGAATATAAATCTCCAGGGAGGTATACAGCTGTCAGAAAAGCATTGGATGGTTCCTAATAGATAAAGCATGTCAGGCTGGGAAAGATCTGATCTGAAACTTGTTGAGAGAAGGCTTAAGAGAGAGGTACTGATAAGAGAGAGGTACTGATACGTGCTTGCCCTTTTTTTACTCTTTCCTGGTAGACAGGTCTTAGCCAGATCCTATAGGATTGTTCTTAAGGGGAAGGGAAGGTCGAAGAGAAGAGGAATGAGTAAAAATGGAAGGGAAAGGAGGGAAGAGAGCCAGTGTGCACGGGACAAATAAAGCCATTTAATCCTGCTGTCACAAGGTGGGTGGGTTGTGTTTCTGCTTCTGCGTGCTATGCACCAGTAAAAGGAACTGAGTAAGAATTTCTGGTACTCAGTATCATCACCATGCTGAGAGTGGTCTGCAGAAGCTTTTGAAACGTGCTCGAAGATCTGCTTTTCCTTGTGCAGAAACACATGTTCTTGCTGTCCTTGCAGGGTGTCATCCCTCCTGTAAAACCTGTACCAGTGGGGGTCCATTCGCTTGCTCTTCCTGCAACACCAGCCTGGTTCTCTCCCACACGGGCATGTGTGTGCCAGTCTGCTCCCAGGGATACTACAGGGATGCCAAGCAGACCTGCAGATGTGAGTGTCTCTCTCCAGCCCATCTCTTCCTTCCACAGTGTATTCACTGACGTGTCTTGTCTTGTTCCTCTGCTTACTGTTCCTCTTGCCAGAAAAGGAAAGATATGAGTCGACAGAGGTGAATAGCTGCCTTAGAAACAGAGCCTACAGCGTGGTTTAAATTTGAGCACAGTCACAGTTTTGTTATCAACTTCAAAGACTAGAGGCTTTGGGTCTCATAGGGCAAATCTGCAGGAGAGTTTGTGTAGGCTTCCTTGTTAAGTTGCTTAGGTGGTACATAGAGAAGTGACCAAAAGTATGGGTGGATTCTGAGCCTTGTGAAAACTTGGCAATTTTGGATCAGTTTTAATCAATTCTTACCAAGGCAAATCGCTTCCCCACTACCTGCCAGTGCCTGCCATGGAAGCTGTATTAAGACTGTAGAATTTACACTACATTTTTCCACACGTAAAAAACTCAGTAGAAAGAAGATGCAGCTTGGCAGGCACAACCCCAACTGAGCTGTGATATTTTTATTTCCTAATGATTTGATGTAACTGATCTGGTGTTAAAGTCTAGTAATGTTTTATCCCACTCCTGCCATTCCTTGTGAATCTCTTAGGGCATCTCTTTAGTTCTCTGTGTTCACTCTGGCCCTGACGCCAGCTGGGTTATTCCTCACATAATTATTGGGCTTGATAATCTGAAATGCAAAATGATGTGGCCCAGAGACATAAAAAATAGGAAAATACCCTGCTTGAATTGACCCACTGTAACACATGCACCTAGAAATAGAGGTGTGCTTAAGTAGCTGGATTGCTGTGAACCTGAAAACTCAGATTTGTGAAGTCCTGCATTACCCTGATTTTAATGACCTGGATTTATGGATTTATCTGTTGCACTGCGCTGAAAGTAGGTATGTGTGTCATCCTATCTAGGCTCAATTTCTTTACTGATGAGGTCCTATAGGAAGAAACTGATATGGTTGTTAGCTTTACTTGCCTTTTGTTGAAATATATGAATCTTCTGAAACTATTATTTCCATCTTAGCTGCAGAGCTGGAGATACGTTGTGTAACTTCAGGGAAATAGGTGAAAAAGTTTGTACCATAGAATCATAGGATCCACTGACAGAAAAAAGGCTATTCAATAATAATGAAAAAAGTAAAGTCATAAGAAAAATGGGAAAAGGAATCATGGGATTTTCACTGTCCTGGTGAGTTTCCTACAAGCTCTACAAGCTATTCACTGTTCACTCCTGCAGTGTGGATTCTTTTACTGCTACCTGTACCAGCATACCTCTCTTCCTAATTAAAATACCCTTTAGTAATCAACAATTTCCTATTGTTAGCTCTTCCCTTAAGACCTCGTGGTAGAAGTGGAATGTTCCCAAGGACTGTACCCTTCCCAAATCTGGTTCAGTAGCTCAAATACAAATAGACTTTTGCAAGCTAATTCAACTACTCCAATCTTATTGCAAAAGGCTTTTGAACAAGTGTGTGTAATCCTTGTGGCAGGAGGCTCAAGGCAAGGTGTGTTGGTGCACTGGATTTTTGTCATTCCAAGTGAAGTACTGCTGATAAGCCATGTAGATATAAACTGTCCCTATATATATGAAGTGCTGGGAAACTCCCACTCAGAGGTAATGAAAATTGTTTAAACGGAGGTTGGCTGTTAGGCTGAGACAATTTGGTCTCTCTTCAAGGTTTATTTTAGTCTCATTGCACTTTTGAGGCATTTGGGTTTGGATGAAGCTCAGGGTGACGCTGAGTGCACGTATGGACTCTCAGAGATACTTTTAAACTTGGCGACACCCTGGCTGAGGAGCATAGCAAAGCTTAACAGGTTCTTCATGGGTTTAAAAATGCAGATATGGAGTCCGGCTGATAAAACAAACAGACAGGATTGCTTTCAAACACGCTTTTTGCTTACTGCTCTGGCATGCCTCCATGGGTAACCTGATTTCTATAGATGTAGATCTCAAACGGAATGTTGTAGCATTCTTTTAAAAGTTGGCTTTTCACAGCACTTATAAATAGTAATTTTTCTATATAGCATTCTTAAGTGAAATCAGACCAGCGCCAGAGCACCTAAAAAGAGCTGGTAGATTCTTTAGGTAAATATTTCATTAGAAATCATTTGCACCTCAATAAAATACAGCCTTCTGTGACATGTTTTAGATGAGCTAAAAGAAAGAACTGTTTTGAAGGGCACTGGGTCCTTGCTTCAATGAGACCAATGTGGGTATTTTCACATTTACTTCAGCATTTCAAGGTTACGTGGTTACAAAACTCTGGCTTGAATTAAAAGCAAATTGAAGTGGCTTTCCACAATTAGCATATCACTAAAATAGTGTTCCGTAACTATCGTATCTCTGACATGTTACTGCAAGTAACATGTTACTGCAGTAATATGTCAGTATTAGGACGAGAACTGTAGTTGAGTGAAATCCTATGAGAGCTTTTAATGGTTTTGCCATTAAAAGTGGCCAGCTACACTTTATTCTTTAGGTTAAACACTCAGGGCTGGATTTTCAGAGCTTTTCTGATTTATCAAAAGTGCAGAATTGAGCTTGGACAAAGAGTCTGACTCCATATGGATTGAGCAACTCTTCAGGTAGGTGGTGAGGAATTGAGTAGTCCTTTTTGCGTACTTGCAAACAAAGCAGTTAGAGTTGTTTGTATAAAGCAGACATAAACCCCCTGTGAGTTTCCTGCACACTATTTTTGTAAAGTCTCATCTCACCAGAATCAGAGTGAGCTTTTCAGTGCATAGGCAAAGGGCAATATTTTTCAGTCTTCCATAGCATATTGCTATTAAATCTTCTGCTGTTAATTGGCCAAGAGCCCTGACATCAGCACCGAATGCACTTGGCTGGTAGTAAAGTCTCCCAAGACGTTTACACCCTGGTCATCAGAGAGGTGAAATATTGTGAACCTCTGGACTTTGATCCTCGATTCAGTAAATCCCTGAATTATTATTTCTTGGCATCTTTATTTGCTGCAGGCAGCTCCAAAATTTTACACTGTCTGCAAATCAAAAGGTGGAAACATGGAGTGAAATTAAACAGGTCATTGGTCCCACCAAGGCTTGCTAACTGGATTGCAGCAGTCTGCTACAGTCTCCAAATCTGTGTGTTTATGGATTAAGCCTGGAATCACATGAAGCACAGGTTACTTAAAGAAAATGATTAAAATAGAGACAGGAAAAGCTGTTATTTGGGGGTTTGAATTCAAAGTCAGTGTTGAATTCAAGGTTTCTTCTTTCTGGCTCAGGGGAGATCTTATAACAGTCTTCCAATACCTAAAGGGGCCTAGAAAGCTGGAGAAACACTTTTTACAAGGGCATGTAGTGACAGGACAAGAGAAAATAGCTTTAAACTGAAAAGAGTATAGATTTAGATTAGACATTAGGAAGAAGTTCTTCCCTATGAGGGTGGTGAGGCCCTGGCACAGGTTGCCCAGAGGAGCTGTGGCTGCACCATCCCTGGCAGTGTTCAAGGCAAGGTTGGATGGGGTTTGGAGTAGCCTGGTCTAGTGGAAGGTGTTCCTGCCCATGGATGAGGTCCTTCCCAACCCAAACCATTCTGTGACTCTATGATTTTACCCTGACCTTTTCAGAGGAGAGTAAGAAGCAGCATGAGGAAATGCAAGTCTATTCCAAATGAAAGGAATGAGGCTTTTATAGTTCTGAGGCTGTGAATAGGAATCGAAGTCTCCACAGGTGTCTCTCAGAAAGGACAAGAAGAGTAGTGAGGCTACAGGATAATAGCATTTTTCATGGTGCTGTTGGCTGGTGCCTCAGTAATTACAGTTATTTTCTTTGTCTTTGTCTTTCCTCAGCTTGCAACAGCCAGTGCCTGAGCTGTGACTCAGCCACCAGCTGTACATCTTGCAGAGATCCAACCAAGGTCCTGTTGTTTGGAGAATGCCAGTACGAGAGTTGTGCTCCGCAGTATTACCTGGATTTTTCCAGCAACACTTGCAGAGGTGAAAAATACATTGCTGGTTTAAAGAAAAAGAGAAATAAAAGATACATAAATTGCAAGTACCTTGGCTAAGAATCCATTAAACTGCAGCATGATCTGTGCAGCTGGCTTGCTTTAAAAAGTGAATGTGGGGCAGAGTTGTTCAGCGACAGACTCAGTCGCAGGGGGTTTACTGTTTTTTCTTTCCTCTGGCAGTCTGCTGTCACGCACTTCAGCATTTCAGTGCATCCAGAGTATTGCGAATCCATCCCTTGTAAATGGTGCAGTAAGGGAGCCAGCAAACTTTCCAAGGGTCAGATCCAGCAGTTCATTTAGTCAGGGGTCAGCTGAATAACAAGTAGGCTTACCAGGGTAAGCTTTGAGTGCTTATAGGGCCTTGCGTACTTACCTGCTTCTTTCTGACTTATTAAATACTGCATCGCTGGGTGTCTGCCGAAACAACAGTTTGGAACTTTTTGAAAGACACATGTCTGGAAAGATTTCCAGAACTCTCAAGGAGAGTGTTCCATAATGGAACGTTAGTGAGGATAAGGTGCCTTTATTGCAGCTAACACTGCTAAAACCAGGGTATGATACAGATTACTTGTTGCTAAGTGGTCATTTCTCCGTGGCTCTCTCAGCACCTGAACCTCATTTAACTGAGTGGCACCTGTCATCTTAACTGTGTGGTTCTTCAGAGAGGTGCTGTGGTCTGGTATTTAGGGCATTGAAAGAGGCTGGACTCTCATCCCATCTCTGGCTTGGACATGCTGCATGAAGTGGAATGGTTCACCTCACCTCAGTGAGTCCTTTCCCCCCCCCCCTCTTGCTCTTGCCCATTTATCTGCCTCATCAGCCAAGTGTGTCTGTCATTAATTGCTGATACAGACCCTCTTGAGTGCCACCAAGAGCAAAGAACACTGTTGGCAGCCTGAGTAGTCCTGGGGTACATGTGCATGGCTGGGACTCTGCTGAAGACTGAAGGGGAGATAGTACAAGGGCATGTGAAGGCAGATGTGATTCCCAGCTGGATCCAGGGTGTTTGTGGCCAGTGGACTTTCCAGAGACATTTTGCCTGTGAGGAGCAATGAATTCTTGTTCTTTTGGTTAGAGTCATTTGAAAGCATGAGTCTTGATGAAGTGGGGTGGATGGTTGCTAAGCAAACTCAGTGTTGGCAGAAAAGGAGCATTGCTACTTACAGGATAAAGTCACGCTTTATGGGCAACAAAACTGTGCTGGTGTTAGCAGGTCTGGACGCTGAACAAGGGCCAAGCCTGCTCAAGTTTGATGTAGTTAGAACATGGTAAGTCAATGAGGGGAAGAAATCCCAACCGTATCTTGAGTTGTATTAAGTCAGTCAGTACAAATCATGCTCCTAGGATTTATATTCCCATAGCTGATAAACCCCAAGCACTCAGCACTTGTGTAGGGCAAGCACCCCAGAAAGATCTGTCCTGAATTGACTTCTGTTTTCTTCCAGAGTGTGACTGGAGCTGTAATGCCTGTAAAGGTCCCCAGAGGACTGACTGCCTGCAGTGTATGGAGGGATATGTTCTTCATGAAGGAGCTTGTGTGGAACAGTGTCCAGCAGCTTTCTACAAGGAATCAGGGACATGCCAGAGTGAGTTCTTCTTGAGTGTTACTTCTGTTTGCTGCTGCCAACATGTTTTCCTGCTTGTTTCCAGAAGGCACACTCTAACTTCTAACTTCCTCACATACACACAGTATTGCTGTAGTTCCTGCAGAGTGTTACAGTATAGTGCAAGAAGCAGCTGGAAGTGGTGTTAAGCTGAACACTTTGTGTGTGACTTCTAGGGTGTGATCAACACTGCCTCCAGTGTCGCCAAGCGGATGAGTGCAGCCTTTGTGAAACCCTATTCTTCCTCTTGGACACTCACTGTGTTCCCAAATGTGGGAAGCGATATTATCCAGACCCAGCACAGCACAAGTGCACAGGTAAGCATGGTCAGTGTGTTGTGGTGGAGACGGACCAGGCCTGCAGTCTGTGTTTTTTAAACTGCTTTTTCTCTGCAAGGCTGAGGTGCAGAGGAAGTGCTTAGGTGCTGTGTTAAGCTTGCTGTTAAGGTGATGCAGTCACCTGAGAATTCAGTAACAGGCTGTATCTGCATTTAAATGTGCCTAATTGCAGAGGAATGAGGTTCAGTGTAGATGACTGCTGATGTTTGTATGTGTGCACATACTATATAAAAAAAGCCCCAGGTATTAACCCCACATTTTTAGTAAAGTTTCAGTTGTATTTCTGGATGAACAAGTTGTGAAGGACTGGAGTGTGTATCTGGAGTATTAATAGTGTATTAAAGAGTTACTCAAAAATACATTTCTTCCATTTGGAAGATCATCTCAGCTTCTCTGTGGTCAGTGGGAAACAGTGGTCTAAATGAGGAAGGACTTTCTTAGCAACTCTTTTCTCTATTTGCCCCTTCTTTTTGATCGCTTTTGTCAGGTAGGTAAGACACAAATAGCAGTGGTTTTTTTCTTCTGATCCCTGGAGACAGCTCTGCATGCCAGTGGCTGCATTGTTTTTGTCAATGTCTCAATTGTGCTTTCCATCCAATTCAGCTTGTCCTCAGGGATGTTTGGAGTGTGACAGTGACAGCCTGTGCCACCTCTGTGACAGCACCACGTTTCTGAAGAATAAGATCTGTGTTTCTGCCTGTGGACAGGGTTTCTATGGCAATACGTGGACAAGAGAGTGTGAAGAAGGTGAGTGTCTCATGATAAAGCAACCGAGCTGGCAGCTTTCCAGCAAGTTATAGTGTCCATTCAGTGGTATTTTTGGAGTTCAGGTTTGTGCAGTTCCATGGTGACTGTTGAATGTCGGAAGCTGTTTTCCTCCAACCTTTTGGTTTCATAAAAGGTTGCATGTACATGGTTTCCTAAGTGAAGTTACCTCATTAGGAGAGGAGCATGTCTTTCCGATCAAGCATCATATCAGCATAAAACAATTGGAAAAATACCTTTGAGGGAATCCCTTACTAAATAAACTGTAGTACTTGCTTTTCTTTGTTTTAAATGAAAATCCACTAGTCTGTCTGCAGGGACTAGTGGGGAACTCAAGATGGGAAATTATTTGCCCAAGCCTCTCAAAACCATAGTGGGGATTGGGATGGACTACAATTCTTCATGAGATTGCAGTTATCAGTAATGGATAGGGCATTATAAGGCTCTGGTCTGTTATCCAAAAGATGGTAGTGACAGGCAAGGTGCTACCACCGTCCATGGCTGTTATTTGTTCAATAATGCTTTTCCCTTCTTTGTTTTTAGCCAGCAAGTATCCCTCGAGCTTCCATGTGAACAGTACCCTCACAGTCGGAATTGGTGGGGTAAAGCCCCTGGACCTGTCCTTGCTGGGTGTATGTGATCTGGATGGTGACACAGAACAGCTCTTGTTCCATATCAACAGCACTCCCTCCAATGGCAGGCTCATGGTTGTGGTGAGGGGGGCAGCAATGCAGCTGAGCAAAGGTGATCACTTCAGCTGCAAGGATGTGAAGGAGAGGAGAGTTCACTTCGTGCACAGCAAGGAGAAATCCAGGTGACTCTGTTGAAACTCTTTCCAGAGCTCTTGCCTTAAAAAAGAAATCACTTATCTTGAGAACAGATATTTCCTTGCTCCTTGGAAACATTCTTACAGTGAAACACACTCCTCAGTGCTGTTAAGTAAAACACCAATGTACTTATACTGTACCACAGTATAAATGATGGTGCAAAACTTCTCTGCTGTGGATTTCAAACTGACATATTAGTCTGGTTGTTACAATAGTTTCTTGATGTTGTAAGGAAGATGCTCACACGATGTCACTGCTATGCTCTGCAGCACAGCCTGCATTCATCCATCACTCCTTTGCCTGCAATATGAGATCTATTAGTGTGCTGTGATAATTAGTGTGATTAGCATTGCTCACATTGCAAGCATGTTGCAAGGAAGCAGATTTTTCCTGCTGCCAGCCAGTAAGCCAGTCATCCTGCCAAATTTCACACTTCATTTACATCAGCATAAAGCCTTGGGACTAGATTGATAGCAGTGGAATTGTTCTACATTTCTGCCTATATATATTAGGATGTTCTTTGATCCCCTGTTTTCAGTAAGACTTTCAGCTTGTCAATGCAAAGGTTTGGCTTATGTTCACTAGACTTTATAAGGCATGTGTTTGTGTAACATGCTTTGGGTTTTTTTTCTGGCTGGTAGTCACAATGAAATGTCAGGATCTTGTCTTGACAAACACAGCTATTTTATAGTCAAGGTTATTGGGTGACATTGTTGAAAAGTGAATAGGAAGCCAGAATGGTGAGAAGTGAGAGCTTCTGTTCCAAAGCCAGATAAGTGATGTTTTTCTTTAGCAGCAAATAGCTGACCTTTAGAATTGATGGTTTATCTTGGAGATGCCATCCTATGTGGGTAACATAGGATGGTTAAAGGGAAATGAAGGTATATTATTGCATGGTTAAAGGTATTTTGTTACATGTTGTTACTGTTGTGAATCTTGAGGAAAAAGAAAAACAACAAACTATAAAAATATAATTGAAAAAGGAAAAAAAAACTTTAAACCTTCTGTCACTAAGCTAGTAAGTTTTCCTAACTATGTAATATTTTTATCATTTTTGAGGCCTGCAAGAGCACTTCATTAATTCATATTATCCTGTCTTTTGTCTTGTTGTTTAGGAAAGGACAGTTTTCCTTGCATGTCAGTGATCAACAGTTCTTCTCCCATCCTGAGGTGGTCAATGTTCAAGCATTTTCAACACAGGTAACGCAACAAAGCTTGGGAAAAAAACCCAGATCTTGTACCATTTGGAGCTCTGGTTTCTTGCAGTGATAACAAAGGAGCTGGGCAGAACCTGAACTGGAGTTCAGGTCAGGCAAATTAGACTCAAGTTTCACTTAGTTGAGGGGCAGCCAAGAGTCATGTGGAACTGGGCTTGGGGTAAGTGACTGAAGAAGCTGGCCCTTGTCATTTTGCTTGTACAGAGAATTGTAGCTGTGCAATTGTAGAGCAATTATCAGTGAGGGCTAAGGAGTCCCTGCTGTTCAAATTACTCTTTGGATCTGCGGATGGTCTAGTTCAGTCTCTTACTGCAGGGCAATTGAACTGTGATTGATCCCTGTGGCAGGGAGTCTTTGACAATCAAGAACACTTACTTAAATGCTCTCTTCTAGAACAGTTGGGAATTAAATCAGCGTGAGCTATTTAAAGTGTGTCTCTTAAACTGCTCACTGCTTCTAGGCAAGTTGATGGTACTGCCATGTGTCCATGTCCTTCATGTTAATGTCATTTAAAGTCTGTAGCATGATACTGTAGCGGGGCCTCACCTAAGAGATGGTGTACAGGCAGTACATTTGTGACTCCTGCTCTAAGGCACTCTAAAAGGCAAGATATGAAGAGATGTGCAAGATGCACATTAAGGGAGGGGGCACAGAATTACAGAAAGAAGGAGTTGTTCAAGCCCGGACTAGCTGTGTGTGCCAGCTCAGCCTACCATCCCTCTGGACAGGCTTTGATTCCCACTCTAGCTACAAAACCTGCCAGGGCAGTGGATATGCTGGAACTTTCTGGCCCAGCTTCACACTTGCTGCTGGTCCTGCTGCCAACGAGTTCACCATGGACTCATTGTAATGGGGTCCAGGTTTCCAAGGGGGCTTTGCAGTGTGCACTGAGCTGTTCATCATCATCATTATTCATCATCATCATCATCATCATTATTATTACATTTTGCTTTATTTCAGTATTAAACTGTTCTTATCTCAGCCCATGGGTTTTATCTTTTTCCAGTTCTCCTCCCCATCCCACTGAAGCAGCTGTGGGGTACTTAGTCACTGGGTGGGATTAAACCACGACAGATAGCTGTGCTTCAACTGAAGCATATTCTAGCAGCACAAAGAGACTTTAAAGTGCAGATGAGAGTATGCTGCTCTTAAGGCCCATTTACATCCTCAGAGGGGCATTAAGTGACTTGATAAAACTAACTGGAAATCTGGTGATCAGCCTTTCTCTTTTAGTGCTGGCTCCTTCCTGCCTACAAGCCTAACTCAGCAGCCATCCTCACAATGAGTAACTTAAGAAATGCATTTCTTTTAGTCATTGCAGCAGTGAATGGGTTTGTGTCTGAATCTGCTGGTGCTGTTCTGTGCTTCTTTGTACTTTGTTGCTTTTAATCATTATATTCCATATTAGTCATTCCTAACTTCTGGAAATATGAAAGTGTTCTAGTTTGCCCTTTAGTGTAAGGCAGACTGTGGATTTGGATCCTGTTGTGTGTATATTGATTCTTGCTGGTGCTGAAATCTTTGCTCAGGCTAATCGCTTATTTACCACAGTGGGACATTCACCTAAGTAAGAGCTCCAATCATTGCCCCAGAATACGTAAGTGAGGTTCAATGATAGGAATTTTGCCTGCTGATCCTTAATAACCCTGATAAGTTGTACACAGGTGGGATGGCAGCAGTTAGCTCTCTGATAAATGTTCCCAGGGCTCACTTGCCTCCAGAGGCAAGGTATTACTGATGGCAAATGCTGTTTATTGGGATCAATAGAGACTGCAGATTTAAACTTTCTTGACAACAAAGAACTAGAGAACTGATTTAAACCAGCAGAAATGTGGACTCTGGCTGGTCTTTGTTCTGGGTTGTATAAGGCTGTGGAGTCCTTGAAAATAAATATGTAATGATTCTGATGACACCTAGTTTTGCTGTCTTCGAGATGGACTTTATCAGTTGAAGGCAACCAAAACACATCCTTCCGTGTTAGTTGATTGACTTAGAAGAGTTAATGCAAGTTTCTGCCTTTCAGCTTGATTCACTGCTGTTATCATCCTGCGTAGGTTATTCTCCTCCCCTGGCGTTCTTCCTTGCTTCCTTTTTTTCTCTCTCTGCAACTCATTTTACGCAAGATGTGTGTGGTCTTATTTCCCCATCAGTGTTCTGAAGGATTTCTAAGTTACTGAAGCTCTAGGTTATACACAGGAAGAATGTGGTGTGTCTCCATCCCCAACCACCCTGAAATGATTATTCACAGGCATGAATCTGCAGCATTTGAGGTGCCTGCATTCCAGTTGAGCCTTTGGACATGCATGTAATGTGTAGACCTCGCAGAATAATTGGGATCAAGGTTTCCATTTAAATTTCCATGGATAGTAGTAAGGCAAAGCTGTGTTCTCTCTCTGTTGCCTGTGCAGACAGCAAAGGCAATATAGACTCTAGCTGATAACTGAACTGCTTTCTATATAAATGTCCTTTTGGGTTTTTTGAATCTTTCCTAACCTTGCTGTGGCGTAGAACCTTCTTTCAATGTAACTAAATCAGTTTAATCTGCCTGCTGGGAGGGAAGGTGTGGAGAGTGATTCTCTGCTGCTAGAAATAGGAGGTTTTCAGGGATGAAGTGAGCATATTTCCTTAACCCCACATTTTTAATTCCAGACTTTGGTTGTGATCAAATTTATATGGTTTAGCAAACAGCTAAGAGCTGCTTTTGTGTTTCAGGCCCCATATGTGCTCAGGAACGAGGCTCTCCTTGTCCACAGGGGGGAAATTGGAACTATAACAGAGCAGTTGCTTTCTGTGAGAGACAGTGACAATCCTCAGGACGTTGTGCTGATGGTTCTAGAGCCTCCACGTCATGGACAGCTGATCAAACCTCCTGGGAACTCGGCTTCTGCAGTCCACATGCTCCACCTGGATGACCTTGCCAGTGGACTGCTGAGTTATGCTCATGATGGTTCTGACACCCGGGATGATGCAGTTATTTTGCAAGTCAGTGATGGGTACCATTTCCAGAACATCCTGTTCCACATTAAGATTGTTCCCAAGGTATGTGCTGTGACATAGAATCACAGGCTGGTTTGGGTTGGAAAGAACCTTAAAGATCATCCAGTTTTAACCCCTTGCCACATCCACGGACACCTTCCACTAGACCAGGTTGCTCCAAGCCCTGTCCAACCTAGCCTTGAACACTGCCATGGCTTCTCTGGGCAACCTGTTCCAGGACCTCACCACTTCACCACAGGGAAGAACTTCTTCCTAATAGCTAATCTAAATCTCCCCTTTCTCAGTTTAAAGCCACTTTTCCTTGTCCTGTCCCTACCTGCCCTCGTCTAAAGCTCCTTTCCAGGTTTCTTGTCAGCCCTTTGGGCCCTGGAAGCTGCTCTAACCTCTCCCATTAGCCTTCTCTTCTCCAGGCTGAACAAGCCCAGCTTTCTCAGCCTGTCTTCGAAGAAGAGCAAAGCCTAGCAGTGTCAGGCAAATTAGATATCTGGAGAAGTATCATTATGTCCCTGAGGTGTCACTAATCCTGCATTACTGACAGGCTCTGGTCAGAGGCAGGAGGAAGCAGTGGATTGATTGAGTTTTGGAGGTCACCTGAATTTTTGGTTTGCGACAGGAATGGTTCAGCTCCAGTTTTGCCATTTTGACAATGCAAAGTCCATAGTTATTTGATAAAAAAAGATTTTCTGGAGTCGCAGGTGAGTTTTGCACTGGTGAAGGCAATAAATAAGAGAACAAGTGGGTGGAAAGGAGGGAGGGCTGATGAGATAGGCAGATCTCTCAGACTGATGTGTGTGTGATGGGAAACAAAAGGACTATGCATGAACTGAAACAACTTGACTATTAAGGTCTATCAGTGGTACTTCGGTGGTGGTGGTGTCTCCAAGGTCAGGCGTTCTGCTCCACTGAAATCTTTCACTTGTTGCATCTTTGTGCCTGATAACTTCCGTAAGGACAGGGAACACGTACCTAAATTCAGAAGTTATTCAGGAGTACTTTAATTTTTATTTCTTGCTTTTATTGCAGTTTAGAATGATACAGTGGTGGTTTGCCTCTTCTGTCCTAAAACAGACAGGGAGCAGCAAGTGGCACTTGATATTAACTTTTATAGAGATTACAGCAGTAAAATTAAAAGCAGTGGTACTTCTAATGCTTTCCATTTGTTTATTAAACAAACCCCAGCCAAACAAGGTGTGAAAACCATACATTATGTGTGGTGGAACCTTGACCAAAATAAAGTTGCTGAAGTACTCGTAAGCATTTCAGTTCATTTTAATATTGTAATAAAATAGAAGGGGAAAAAAAAGCTGAAAAATCCCTTATCCTTTAGTTAATGGGGAAGAGTGATGAAAAACAGAGCTGTTGATCTACTGTTTTCAGTGGTTTTATATGTGTGGATCTGAGAATTACACCGTCTTTGAGTGCCTTCACTCAGTGAAAAGGAATCAGGAGCTGTTACCCTTCTTATGTCCTCTTCTCTGCTGTGTTAGACGTCTTTCACAGCAACTTGGGCATGAACATTCTAGATAAGATTTACAAGCACTACATGGGTCTGGGTATTTAGCACAGGGGGGGCCTGATCCCATTTGGACCCTGAGGTGCTCCTGAAGCTAACTCTAGTAATTAATGCTCATTAGAGACATGACTCACCCATCAGGCTGGGAATGAAAAGGGGCTGTGTTCAAGGCTGGTGCTGACTTATTAGACTCCTGGAATAAGAGCAGCCCTGCTTGTGCTGTCTTCACCCACATCACTCCCTAAGGAGCCTGTATCAGATCTGAAGGACTGTAAAAATGCTTAGATAGGCTCTGTGTTGTTCATAACACATCTTTCTTTTTTGCTATTGATTAAGCAGGCTCTTGTAAATGCCAGTGTTGGTGAATTGCTATGTCTAGTTTCTTTTCTTAGCTGATTTTCTGCTCCTATGTTTCTCATTATCTTTCTAAGTCTCTCTGTGCAGCCCTTGGCTACAGAGAAGAATAAAGGTGGTGACAGAGGTGAGAGCAGAACAGCTTTTAGTATGAGGGTAGAGCTGGCAGATACCCAGCTCCTGTCTCATCCTCATTACCATCTTTGTGGAATAGCCTTGGGAGCTGGAATGCATGCAAGGTCTGGCTCTGAAAAAGTGTCGTTGAGGCACACACGTGCCAAGACACTTGTTTTTCTTCCCTTGTTCTACATCCAAGGATGCTCAAGAGCCCAATAGGACCCTCGGTGGAGGTGTGGAAGCGCAGGGTGTGGAGCTTTTTAATCAAGTTCCTTATCTTGTTGTAATGTGCTGCTGGATGGTTCTATATAGTAAGTCCTGGTGTGAAAGGACCTTTCTGGGTTTCCTATTTAATGGGCTCAGGCATTAATCTGTAGGAACACTGTGGTGAAAGTGTAAAAATATAAAGGACAACAACATTCCAAATGTTATGAACTAGAGGGGCTTGCTTCTTCACAACAGTTGTGCCTTGTTTTCTGCAAGGTGCTTTTTGTAACCCCTTTGGTTCCTAACAGCCTGCTTCACCCATCCAAACTCTTCATTTGACCTATTGCAGTCTGAACAGCTGGCCTCTATTTTGAAAGCTCTTCATAGTGATTTGCATTGCTGTTTATCTTTGTTGACATTCTTGAACAATTACAGCTTCTGTGAAGTGAATCTGAGAACTGCTAATGCTTCGTTTTTTGGCAGAGCACCACCAGTGGTGCTCCAATGGGGAATGAGAAGCCCGTGCTCTAGAAAATATGATCACAGGCCTACATCCTGTAAGTCAGAGAAGGTCAGGTGTAACCACATGTGATCTGCTCATTGCTGGTGGGATGTAGAAGCCTTTCTTTTCTGGGAGGCTAGGAGAATGCAGGGAAGAGAATCAAGACCTTTATTTTAGGGCTATGTTGGACCTCTAGAGGAGATGGAGCTGAGGGAGGTCTCCAGGATTCTTACAAGGCATTTCATCACCCATTAACATTGAAGCACTGTGTGCAGTTCTGGTGCTCCCAGTGTAAGAAGGGCATGGAGCTGTTGGAGCAAGTCCAGAGGAGACCACGAGGATGATCAGGGGACTGGAGCATCTCCCATACAAAGACAGGCTGGGAAAGTTGGGGCTGTTCAGCCTGGGGAAGAGAAGGCTGTGTGGAGACCTCATAACAGCCTTCCAGTATCTGAAGGGGGCCTATAAGGATAGTGATAGAACAAGGGGCAATGGGTTCAAACCTAAACAGGGGAGATTTAGGTTGGATATAGTGAATAATTTCTTTACTGTGAGAGTTCTTTACTCTGTGTTTCTTTAANAGGATAGTGATAGAACAAGGGGCAATGGGTTCAAACCTAAACAGGGGAGATTTAGGTTGGATATAGTGAATAATTTCTTTACTGTGAGAGTTCTTTACTCTGTGTTTCTTTAATCAAACCATTCCATGATTCTATGAACATTCACTTAGAAATATTTTCTTTTCAAGCAGTGGTTTTTGCCTGTCCTTCTTTGGAAGTGTGGCTGATCTTTATATTCTCTCCTCACACAGGAAATCCAAGAACCTGCTGAATTTGTTTCCTGTTGCAGAGTTATGC
The DNA here is from genome assembly GCA_002631895.1 of Agapornis roseicollis. Lineage (NCBI taxonomy): Eukaryota > Metazoa > Chordata > Aves > Psittaciformes > Psittacidae > Agapornis > Agapornis roseicollis. The sequence goes on from NDXB01008895.1 coordinate 75,696, forward strand.
TTTCTTAGGCCTGAATATGTCATGGTGTGTTCAAATCAATAAGGTCAGAGGGAAGTTGTCAGGGAGAAGTTACATATACTGGCAGGGTTCTTGTGGCAGCTGGCAGAGAGTCCGGTTTTGTTCTTCACTGTTCTTTATAAAAATACATTGACCATTGTGCTGGGAAACTCTTGACCTGACACAGCCTAAGATCATATAAGTGGCGTATAAGAATAAACACTGAAAAATAGGTGTAATACAGACTAAATGGGTGAAAGGTGCACAACAGATGTCAAAATGGAGATGGGAAATCATCCTTTAATGAGATTCCTGTTCACAAACATCTTTCCAGCCCTCTCTGCTGTCTGCTGCAGGTTCAGAAGAGCACAGTAATAAGGCATTTAGAATCATAGAATAGTTAGGGTTATAAAGGACCTTAAGATCATCCAGTTCCAAATCCCCTGCCATAAGCAGGGACACCTCACACTAAACCA
>NDXB01008896.1:0-14628 GCA_002631895.1 Agapornis roseicollis
TTTCCACATACTTCTTAAACTGAGGGGCCCAGAACTGGACACAGTACTCAAGGTGCGGCCTCAGCAATGCTAAGTACAGGGGAAGAATAACCTCCCTGTTCCTGCTGGCCACACCATTCCTAATACAGGCCAGAACGCCATTGGCCTTCTTGGCCACCAGGCCACACTGCCGGCTCATGTTCAGCTGACAGTCCACCAATACCCCCAAGTCCCTTTCTGCCTGTACACTGTCCAGCTACACTGTCCCCAGCTTGTAATAATGCAGAGGGTTTTTGTGGCCAAAATGCAGGACTCGGCACTTAGACTTATTAAATTTCATCTTATTGGATTCTGCCCATCTCTCCAACCTATCCAGGTCTCTCTGCAGAGCCTTCCTTCCCTCCAAATGATCAACACAAGCTCCCAGCTTAGTGTTGTCTGCAAACTTACTGATGAAGGACTCAATACCCTCATCCATGTCATCAATAAAAAATATTGAACAAAATATTTGCTTCTAGAAGTTGTTTGCTTTTAAGATAATTACAAAGCTTACTAAAATCTTCCCACAGTTGGTCTGTAACTGTAGTCTTTGAACTGAAGATGCCCTTTTTCATTCTCCATCAGATCTTCTTCAGGTCAGTGCTATCATCCCATGTTCCTGTTGCCCTACTCCATCTCCTTCAGAAAGTTACTTACACAGTGCTTTTATCACCAGCTCTCTGCTGGCTCTTTCAGTATCAGACCTAAGAGTTCTGAAAAGAGAAGAACCAAAAGAACTATGACAGCAGTCTCCATAAATAGTGTGGAGAGTGTGAACAGAGATTAACTGGTCAATGACTGAGACAAATAAATAAGGGGTATCAAGTAAAGGTCGTGGGTGGCAGATAAAAAATCAAACAAACAAGCAGGAAAGGGAATACTTCTTCACACAGTGTAAAAGTCCTGGTCATGTGGCACTGGAATATTAACATATCATAAGAATTCAAAAAGCAATGAACAAATTTACTGAAGAAAAATCTTACTAGGGACTCATAGATACAAAGATTGTGCATACAGTTTGTAAGCCACAGGTTGCTGGGAGTGTCTAGGGATGTGTCACTATGTGCTTCTCTTGTTCTTTCCCACTTCTCTGTGCATCTACTGTTGGCAGCTTTTGGAAGCAAGATTCTGAGGAAGTGTGACAGTTTGTATGACTTAGAGGCCAAAGACAGACGTGGCCTCTCTTATGTCTTAGCATATTTTTCAGGAGATTCTCTTTACAAAGACATATGATCTTTGAGGCACACCAGTTCTCAGTTGCTCTTTTCCAGCCTTTATCAAAACCCTGTTCATATCACTACAGTTGCCATGCTATCGAACAGCCTCCTTGTCTGTGTCAAGTTCAGCCATAATATACACATAGTGTTAAAATCCATAAGCCTTGTTAATATTATCTGACATCTCTATCTTCAGTTGGGTTCCTCCAAAACACTCTGTAATCAACTCAGCTATTTCTTTCCGTTCTTTCTAGTGCTAAGGCCTGGAGCTGTGGCTTTTTCCACTGCCTTTCAACACTTTACAGCTTCACAGTCTACTTCCCTTATTAGTATTCTGACAAACAAAAGTTAAGTGGCCAGCAGCTGGTGCCATAATTTTTCAAAGCATCTTCTAAACTCATCACTTTGTGTATATAAAGCATGTCTATAAATTTGACGTATCTAAAATAGAAGTCAGTCAACATGAGTAATGCAAGCTGAGGATATCCCCTAAATATTAAATGGTTGAGAGGTAGAAGCTATTAGACCACCAATTACTGTCCATAGTTTTTAGTTTTCACTAGTTGATTAGAACGCAGTCAGATTCCAAGAAGATATATTATAGGCCCAAATTTTCTTATCCATCAAATCCCAGGGAAAAAGGGTATTTTCCAACTCAGCCAGATTATGGCTAGGAAAGAATCTGACAGCTCAAGTCCTGGCTGTTCTCTGTAATCTTGACAGCTTGCACTCTCTCCTCTAAAGTTTACCATGTATTTGTTTTCTAAAGTATGTGTGGAAGTAGTGTTGTGATTTTTGTGACAGTTTCAGAATAGAAATGTGGCAAGACCTGTGGGACAGAGATTTTTACTTACTAGATCACTGCTAGAACTGGGAAAACGGGCAAGCATAGAAAGTCCTTTGTCAGGATTCTGTCTCTCCTTACACACCTTTCCCCTTTTATGAACAGCTACATAATTTTAAATCACCCATTATTTATCTGGGCATTTCCTTGTAGCAGCAGTTTGTCAGCTTGGTAACTGTTTCATTTTCTGAGGATTTGTGGCTGTGATAACTGAAGCCAGTCTACCCATTTGTAACCTTTTAGGACTTTTGGTGTTTAGTTGTTTGGGGTTTTTTTAAGTTATATCAGATTTATTTATCAATTATAAAATTAATTGTCACTCTGAGCTCCTTCTCAGTTTCTTAAGGGCCTTCCTGAGATGAGTGGGGAGAAAGAAGAGAATTAGACAGAAAAGATTCTTTCAGTTGCTTCAACTTTCAGTTGCTAAATTGAAGGCCTGCAGATATCTCAGACAGATGCTACCTCAAACAGCTGAGATATCTCCTACAAGGAGATATCAGGAAAGCCCTACAAGGCTTTCTTGAGTATCCTTGGGCATTTCAGATGAACCTCACCTAAAGTCTAAAATGGAAAAAGTGTGGGTTGGTTTCTTTGTTTTTAATTGAGCATTTCCAGTCGATTTGGTAAATTGTGTAGTACAACTGTAACATGAAGGGAGCAAGGAAAGGAAATAATTGCAATAATCCAGCTTTACCTTCCCATGAACTGCATCAAGTTTAATAACTGCCATAAGTTAACACCATCTTGCAGCTGCTGTTTGTTTTTTATTAATCTAGTGTCTGTGTTCTGATTCATGGGATACCTACTCTATTCCAGAAAATAATTATGAAAAAAAAAGGTTTTGAAGCAATACAGCAACTTGATGTGCCTCACAATTTATTTCAGAGGGATCTACCAATCCTGCTTTTATAGCTGCTTCATGCCTCTGTCCATATCAAAACAGCTAGGGACATGCAAAGTACCTGGCTGTTACAGCTCAAAGATGTTTATTTTAACCTTGCTTATTTTAACATTAGGAAGTTCTACTATTGTAGTACTAACCTGTTGCAGAAGGCACTATTGCCTTATTTTAAGCTCATTTAAAAAGAAATTATAGTGATTCACTGAATGAATTATTCATACTTGGCTGAAGTGGTGACGTTATTGTTCCAAGGTACAGAAAAATATAAACTTGTATTTTTGTTCTTTAGCTTTGGACACATTGGTATTTAAAAAACTAAAATAATAATGTATACTTTGGCACAACATCTTTAGCATTTGTGACTTCCTCTGACAAAAGGTGTTGCAAGAGCTTTGTCATGGTTTAAACCCAGCCATGCAGCTCGTTCACTCACTCAACCCCCCCTTTCTTGCCCTCCCCTGCTTCCAGAGGGATGGGGAGGAGAATCAAAAGAATGCAACTCCCACAGGTTGAGATAAGAACAGTTTAGTAACTAAGGTATAACACAAATCACTGCTGCTACCACCAATAATAATAATGATAAAGGAAATAACAAGGGAAAAGAATACAGCATCTCACCAACCACCAACAGATAACTCACGACACCCCACCCCCACCGAGCACTGACCGAATACCTCCTCCAACCCCCCAGAGCCCTAGCCCTCCCAGGTAACTCTCAGTTATATCCTGGGCATGACATACTATGGTATGGGATACCATTTTGGTCAGTTTGGGTCAGGTGTCCTGTCCCTGCTTCCTCCCGGCCTCCCCTCCTCCTTGGCAGAGCATGAGGCTCACAGAGTCCTTGCTCAGAGTATAACATTCAAGCAGTAACTAAAAACATTCCTGTTATCAGTTTTGTTCCCAGCTGAAAGTCAAAACACAGCTGCACCAGAAGAAAAAATGACTGCTACTGCTAAACCCAGGACAAGCTTCCATGCAGCCTCTGTGCAGACAAGGTCTCCTCTTCAGGGGAAGATCAGACTGTGTAGTAGCTCTTCTGTAGTAGCCAGAGAAAGCATACTTCCCTTACAGTTAGCTGCTAAGTAAGCTTGGTTTTATCCTCTTTTCTTTTTAAGTACCCAATTCTGCTATCACTGAGGTGAATGTGAGTTTTTGCAGGAAATCTGCTTTTGTTCCATAGAAATTTACAGGAAGGAAATGGTTCTTCAGGAAAAAGTTCATTCCTGCTCCTTTATGAATTTGCTATACCATGGTTCACAATAACAGCAACTCCACTGCATTTACCTGCAATTCAGAGATAACCTTAGACTCTTTTTGCTGTCAACTACATGTGTGTTTAGCTGTCTTAAAATCAAGACCACCAGTCAAGATCCTTCTGTGGCCTAGAAATATACCTTTATGTGCTTTCAAAACCCTCCCAAAAGATAAACCCTACTTTATCTTTTTGCATCCATCACAACCCCCTTCATAAGATACCTGGTGCTGAGGTGCTGTACATCAACTGCCTCTTCTGTTTTGTTCTTGTAAAGGGAAACTGGACAGTTTGTATTATTGTCTGTGTGTTCATATGGCAGAAAATTAGATTTCACCTTTGAAGCAAAAAGAAGAGAAAGCCATGGCAGATTTTACAGTCTATAAGAGATACTGAGTTGTGGAGAGATTATTCAAACATCATGAGCAATGGCTACACCCACTTCTGCTTGCTTCATGTTGTTAAAACAGCAGAGAGCATCTGTGGTTCTGCATCCTTCCTTGGCTATTGTGGATATAAATTGTTCACAGATTTGGAGGCAAGAATCTTGAACTCTGCATGACATTCAATACAAAGTCAACATAGAGTGGTTTATTTTTCTGAAGGACCAAGTTTGAGCACTGTGGTGTACATAGTACAGCTGTGGTGTACATACTACAGCTGTGGTGTACATAGTACTCATATTTAAGACCTATTCTAGTTAGCAATGCATGTGTCCTGAATATTGCCACATTTCTGAACACATGAAAAATGAAAGAAGCCTAGCCACCAAGTGCTTTTTTTACCTATTCATGCTGTTGGGAAGTAAGCCAGTCATTTACCCCTTGAGCCATTGACACACTCTCACTCACTACCATCTTTTCCCTAGTCGTTTGCTTTTGCATAGAGAGTCCTTTCTTTTTTTCTTTCTTCTTGGTATAGGTATTTAAGCTAAGTCTTTCAGACTTAAGTTCTCTTACAGCATGGCTGAAAGATGATGATCACATAATCCAATTTAATGGGGTTTACAGACAGAGGCACTAAGTGTAATTACTCACCTTTCATGGCAACAGTAATAACAGTGAAATGAACTAGCAACTCAGCCTATTGGATATATTAATTCGCCAGCTAGATTTGGACAAAAGTAGTGTAAGAGAGTGTGGTATCGAGCTCTTTATCCTAAGAGATAGAGGATACCAGCACTGGTTTCCTGAATACCAACTGATTCACTATTGCTTTCTCTGACATGTGAATCACTACCTTTTTCAGTAATAAATGTCAGGCATAATGGTTAGAAATACAAGAGCAACAAGTTACAGCAAAGATCCATACTGCTTTTTCCCTTGTTAAACCAGAACTATGCACCAGTTACCTTCAGCCTTTGTAAGTAGCCTCCTCAGAAGTAGTAGAGGTTAATTCTGTGACATATCCCTACACTCCCAGTGGAAAATAATATCTCCCTCCTGTTTAAGTGGTACCTTTGTTTCTCTGGTTCGGGACAAAAGCCTGAGAAGTTGTCTGTTTTCCTCTCTTAGCTCTGTTCTTATGGGGATCTGGTTCAGATAGAGTTAAGGCTCTTTTAGTTCATTCAAACATCTGGTGCTATATTCATACCTTGGCAGGATTCCAAATATTTTGTGTCCATGGGCTTCTTTTTTCTAAAAAATATATGAGGAGTTCATATGAGGGGGAGCTTTCCTCCATTTGATGCTTGCTCAGTTATGACCATATCTCCAAAAACTGCTGAAAGAGGCAGAAAACTAAGGCTGTATAAAAGCAGTAACTCAGGCAGACAAAAAAAAAAACCCAAACAGTGCTAGCGTGATTATACATTGAGCTCCTCAAGGCTTCATTAAGGCTTGTCTAAAGTTAGCAGAGAAGCCCTTCTTACAGACAAAAGAGACAACAGAGTAAGTGTGGACTCTGGTTGAAACAGATTCTCCATCCTTGCAGATACCCAGTTTTGACTGAGCAAAGCCTGAGTAATCTGAGCTAATTGGGCCTGCTCTGAGCAGAGCTGGAGCAGCTGACCTTCCAGACTACATGATTCTGTGAGTCTGGCTGTTGTATTTAGCATTCATGAATCCACTGCTAATCTCTTGGTAGGAGTAAAACAAATCCTTCTCACACTTATCTGGGATCTTTTCAGTTATGCAATGAAAATATCAAAACACAGATTCAGTAGCTTTTTGAAAGCACACAGGTTACAGGCACGTGCCTACATACAGGTTAGATGCCCAAGCTCCTGTTACAGTCAGTGGAAATCAACAATCTTAAGAATCTAGGTTGCCCACATTCTCCACAAACTTGTCACTAATTTGTTGCATTTAAATTACAGCTTAGGTCACTGCTGCCAACTTGGTGTGCTACAATTTGTGCAGTTTATGTGGGTCACACATGTTTTATGCAGAACTGGGAATTTACTGCTAGTGTAATTAAAGTCTTGTCAGTCTAATGAAAGAATGATTATTAGTTTGGGCACAATGATACTATCAATTATAATTCAAATTATCCAAACATTATGGCTCATGCCAATAGTGATATGGAGAAAAGCAAAACACTCAAACTTTGTAGTCATTGTCCCTTTCTCTGGAATTATGCTTACCCATACACTATCACACTGGTGACATACAGATCACATCCTAAGGTTGATGGCTTCTTTGTCATGGCAAGGCACACATGAAGGAAGCACAATGTTGGGAAGGATCTTCCTTCTCTTTTCTGGAAATATGATGCTGGTGTTGATAGTTTCTTCCTCCTTACTCTTGGGTCTGCTTAGCATCATTATTGCCCACTTGCTATTGCAGTCCACTTGGTCCTTATTTATTGGTTCCCAATCTTGTATTACATCCACATCTACTATATTTGGTATGTTCTACATATATCAGATACCTGTTCTTTGCTCTTTTTGCTGCCCCTAAATTGTTTTACCCAGCTCCCAAGGTTGCAGCTTTTTTTGTCAGCCAATAAGAGACTAGTGCTGAGGTTTTTCACAACCCAGGGGCCTGTTATCCTGTGTCTGCACTTCCAAGCCTCCAGTTAACATCCTATGCCTGTACTTCTGTACACTGCATTTTTATTCTATGTGATAAACAGATCATTAGAAACAGAAAAACTACATGTTGTATCAACTACTTATAAAAATGTGTATTACAATAACCTTACACCATTCAACTGTACAAAGCTAAGCAAAGGCTGAAACAAATCAGGTAACATTCACATGGTTATCAGACAATGGCTGTTACATCTAAACAAACTAAACCACACCTCCAGACAGGTCAAGTCCAGATGAATCCTGACTGTCCTGACTGTGTTGTCATCTTAACACAGAGCCTGCAGCGTGCTCCTTGTAGTGGTAGCACAGTATGTGCTATGCTGTAAGGCTGAAGAGTCTGGAGAGCTAATAAGCTCACTGTGTAACAAGATGTCTGCATCTGAAGAGTTCAGTCATGCTTATAGCATCCTGAATGTGTTCTGAATCATGGCAATGCATCATTGGTCTTCGAGGAGAGTGAATTATGATCATTTTCTTTACCTGGTTCTGATAGTGCTGAGATAAACCAACATTTCAAAAAGTCATCCTGAAAAGCATGTATTTGGCAAAACTGTTTTGACATGCAAATACCAATGTCTTATCTACACATGCTTTACCTGTGTGAGAGCTCATACATCAGAACTGGTACATTACACATTTGGAAAAGATCTTTTCTATCACTCCTATCTCTGATGGCCAAATGAGCCCAACAAATACCATGTTTTCTTCATAACTGGGACATTCGCCCCAGAGCAGAAACAGTCGAGACCAGCATGTAATTCCAGGTGGATATTTGTGTTGAGTTGAACAACATTCTGTGCTGCTGGTTAACAACTGAGTTGCAGTCATATTCTTGTAGTACTTGCTGACTTGTCTCTTTGTCACTATACCTGCTACCTGTAGATTCAGTCTTACACAAGACCCAGATCTATGCCTCCAGCTGTAGATATCAGGGAAAAAAACAAACAAACAAAAAAGAATGCTGGTAAACACTGTGGTTCCATTTAGCTTCAATTCTGGGTTTTGTTTCTATTGATGCTTGATATGGCATATATCAAAGGCTTGGAAATTTGGTATAATGCACCCCTGAGTCTGTCCTTCAAATGTATTTGGGATACGGTCAAGGGAAACAGGACCTAGGAAAGCAAGCTTAGATTCATACGTATAGGGAGCAGAGGACTACTTCTTAGTTCCAGTCAAACTCTTGAAGTATTAGCCAATGTGGTTTCTCACATCTGTTGGTTTCTAAGTTTCCACAGGTTCTTGCAAACAGTTTTTTCCCTGGTTATCTTCATCTGGTGCCTTCTTTCTCAGGCTTAACATTGCCTGCAGATTTTACAGAGGCCTCTATATTTATTTCCCACCATCTTGCTTCTTCATTTGTCAATGCAGAAAGCTTAACAGTAGTATTGTCAGCATATGATTCAGAACTTCTGGAAGCTCTCACTACAGGGTATTCCAAATGACAAGGAAGTAACCTCACTTAATTCTTACTCAGTGTACTTATTAATCTATAGACTTATGGCTGGAACATGGCATGGTCCTGATCCTCAGGCACTCACTCTCCTTTCCGAGATGGTTTCTTTTCCTGTTATGGCCACATGGCAGAACTAGCACTGTGGTTGGTGACCACAAGGTTTTCACCTCCGAGAGAATACAGCTGGCATATGAATACAGTTCGGTAAGTAGAAAAGACTAGTCTCCTGTGCCTGGAACTTAACTCCTGAATATCCTTTTCCTTCTTCATCTTTTCCCCCTTATTCTGGCATGAGCAAAATTAGCCATTAATTGGCCTTCTCCTTGATTTTCTAGCCAGAAAAGGCTAATCAAATGAAATATCTTTAAAAAATTAAAACACATTAACAAAACTAAAAAAAGAGCTCCAACACTGAGAGGAAGTACCTTCTGCTACTATATCCTGCACACCCTATGGGTCACCTGCCAGTATCCTCATCTTGTGCACTTCCTTTTTACGTCTGAGTTCATTTAGGAGCTCCTTGTAGGGCTCCTGTTGCCTTCGATCTCCTACTTGTTGGAATGGGCCTTTCTTCAGCTTGGAGGAGGTGATCTCTTGTTCATATTTAAAGGTCACTTTCTGCCACTGCAGTCCTAGCTCAACTCAGATGTTGACAGATATATCCACTCAGATTCAGCGAACTAGGCATGGTTCCAGAAACCTATGTGCTTTTGAAAACAACAGTATGGAAAAGACTTGAGCAATTTTAATTATTGTGACTGTGTGTTTGCATATTACTAGTTCCTGAGGTGTGTCTGGATAGAATTTAGACAGCTGCCTCTAGCTGAAATAGTACAGTGCATTCTGACAGTGGGGCATGTTGTTTGACTGTCAGCATGCTAGACCAGTGAAAAATAACATTTTTCTCCATGTTTAACAAGTTGAGGTACGCAGTCATATTCAGACACTTTTAACAACCGCCTAATCTCATGTGTCTAGCTAATAGGTAAAAACTATGCACGTCAGAAATCCTCTAGAAGTCATCTCAAGGGCTTTGCAAGATACAGAATGCTTACTCAACAGGAAATCTGAGGCACAGGGCCTTAGACATGATTTAGGCTGAGTTAGCACTGCAGCTGGCTAGGTCTGGTTGATGATATGGTGGTTAATGGCATAGCAATGCTCTGGTTTTGTTTATATTCTGACTTAAGTTCAAAGGAAACTAAGCTAGCATTACAAGGAACCGCTGCAACAGCGCAAGACTGCGGTTTCTAATGCAGTTGTATTGCAAACACAGAATAAAAGGGTGGTTTCTAATCCAAGGGGTTTATTATTTATGCAGAGCTTTATTTTAGATATAAGACAATCAATTTGGGCATAAAGCCTGCTCAGGAGCTGTATATATGGGAAACATATATAATGATGAGCAGGCTGAAAGTTATTTAGAACAAAACCATTATCAGTACTCTGCAGGACAGTGTCACAGGACATCTAATTTGAATGATCAGCATAATTTTTATACTGAAAAGATAATTTTTATTTTATAGCTTTCTCAAATAGATGTTTGTATTGTGTTATAAGCATTAGGAGAAATGCCAATACATCAGACTTACTGACCTAGCAGTAATTTACTGTGAACATATACTCAGCTTCGTTCTGTTCCTGTAGGACAGAGACCGTGCATTACAGTTACTATTTTAAAGAAATACTGGCACTATGAGAGCATAGAATTACTTCTGCATATATTACTTGGTCTTTCCTCTTCTAGCTGATTTAAAAAAGATGATTTTCAGATGACATCCAGTCCTTAACTGGGTTGTGGTTTTTTTTGTGTACAACCAATTTAAAAAAAGTCACTTTCAGATTAATGGCTGAACAAATGTTTGAATAATCTTTTTCCTAAGAAATACACATTAATCTTTCTGCTTAATCATATCTTATTGATAATCAAAAAACCCGAAACAATTATTGCCAAGGTCAGAGTGGAAATGTCTTATGCAAATAGGACTTCATAACAGCAATGTGTTCTTCTTGCATTATCCATCTGTATTGGCCTTCCATGCACAAACCATATTGCCACTGCTATTTTCTACCATTTCCTCAGTTTATTTAGTTTTTCCAAAAGATCTCCAGGGTTTGTAGAATTTTTTTTTGTTGTTCTTTGTTTCCTAACTGGAAGTATTTTCTCACATATTTCCCACATTCCTTTACAGTTTGGTGTGTATTTACATTCTATAGCTGCATTTCTGCTCTACTGTCATCAGTTTTATTGGCTCTGCCTTACTCCTGCACATTCCATTCTACCCCATTTGTTAAATGGGAATTTCAAAGCCATACGGGGATTTTTTTGTTTGTTAAATACTGTTTATTTCCATAGCAGCACATGTTGGCTATTGTCAAGACTATGTTTTTAACATCAGTTCTGTATCTGAAAAAAATACTGAAAAACTATAGAATCATAGAATAGTTAGGGTTGGAAAGGACCTTAAGATCATCTAGTTCCAACCCCCCTGCCATAAGCAGGGACACCTCACACTAAACCATGCCATGCAAGGCTTCTGGTGTCTTCAACATAAAAAGGACATGGAGTTGTTGGAACAAGTCCAGAGGAGGGCCACGAGGATGATCCCATATGAAGACAAGCTGAGAAAGTTGGGACTGTTTAGCCTGGAGAAGAGAAGGCTGCGTGGAGCCCTCATAGCAGCCTTCCAGTATCTGAAGGGGGGCTATGAGGATGCTGGAGGGGGACTCTTCATTAGGGACTCTAGTGACAGGACAAAGGGTAACGGGTTCAAACTTAGACAAGGGAAGTTTAGATTGGATCTAAGGAAGAAATTCTTTGCTGTTAGGGTGGTGAGGCACTGGAATGGGTTGGCCAAGGAAGTTGTGAGTGCTCTATCCCTGGCAGTGTTACAGAATTGCAATTGCTTCTTGGTTTTGTTGTTTGTTGTTTTTTTCAGGTAGTGCCCAACATTGGTGTTTGGTATGTACAAGTATTCAAATTATGTTTTATTACAAGGCATTTTCAAAAACTAAGTTATAAACTTACAGATTTTAAAGGAAGGAGATAGATAGTTTTAAAGAGAACAACTTCAAACTGGCACACACTCACGTGTTTATGCCTCGGATTCTCCTGCTTTGTACTGACTTCTCTCAAAGACCACATGCATCTCCAAAGAGGTAGGACTTAGCAGGTCTTTCCTACTTAGTGTCAGATGCTTCCCTATCACATGTGTGAAATGGTGTCAACCTTTCCATCCATTCTTCACAGCAACATCCAGTCTGGATTACATTATGTGGAAATACGAGTTTTTAAGAAAAATCTACTCTGAGAGACAAGCACATGCTGCCTCAGCATTTATTTATGGGCTCTCTACCATTTCCTTTAGATTCACAGCTTACTCTGCAATGCTGGCTAAGCACTTGTCTTCCAGTGGCAGCTTGCTATGCTCTTTTTTTTCTGCAAAACCACCAAGCTACACTGAAGAAGCTATGCAGCTGCTAATGTGACCACTAGCTCCCTGAATTTGTCTGAAGTATGGCTATGTCTGCCATATAATGTTCCTTCATGTCCCTGGTCTCCTGCCTTACAGCAAAAGTTATTTATGTAGGTTGTAAGAAACACAAAAGAGACACAGGGATCTGACCATGCTACTGATTTAGATGAAGTGCAGCTACACACTATGATGCGCTTGTCAGAATATACCTGAACTAGTTTCAAACTGTCTCTGTGACTAACAGGAAACAGCTGTGGCAGTACAGAGATCTGTGCAGACTGCAAAACCAACCCTAGACCAAGGCAAATATTTAAGAGGTTTCTCACCCTGAGCTCTGTGTTGCAGCAATGACATTTAAAGCTGGTTCAGGTATATCAATCAATGTGGTATTTGGGCATATCCAAGGACCAAATTTATAAGTCTATACGCATGTACATACACAGTGAACAGAGATACCTGAAGACAATGTAATTGAAAATCTGCATTCAGCTATGAAATCTTAAAAGTAGCCCAGTATTCCTATTAATGATGCCTCTGGCATTGCCTATGTTGCCTAGAAAAGGAGAGAAAAAGATGAAGCAATGCAAGCCAACCTCCTGCTGTTTCTTTCTAAAAGTTCAGTCCCGGTAGTTTCTTTAAGCCAACTTCCTGCTTAAAGCAGCTATCTAAACCCATACAGAGATCAGTTATCTTCTGCAGTTTACATAGCCAAGAACATGGAATTAAAGAGTTTATAAACAGAGTTTGAAAACAGTGAGATAAACAAATACAGTCAGTAAATTCAGAGCCTCATTTCATGTCAGTCAATGAACAAATTAGGCACATTAATTACATAAAGGTTTACATTTGGAAAAATTTGGTTATTTACCACTGAATTACCTGTACTTGAGGTTTGAAAAACAGTACTTAAGATACAAAACAAAGCTATCCTGAAAAAAACCCCTGAAATTTCTCAAGTATTTCAATCGACATTATATAAAAGGTTTTATTCGAAATGATTTACAAAGACAGCAGAATAGGGCAGTAAGTGTAATATTTACTTAAAATAGTACAGAACTGTAGAATAACAGAAATACGCAGTATGGTTTTTTGTGTGTTTATTATGATAAAATGAACCTAGTTCTGGAATCTAACTATATTACATCAGAAACCTTAAAAACTGAATAGACTTATACAGGCAAAGACGTGTAAAGTTCAATAAAGTTCTTATTTTCTGGCCATTGTCTCAATCATGAATGAAAAACAAGTTTAAAACTGCTAAGTCTTGTACTGCTTGTTTGTGTGCATTTATGTTCAGACTTGTCCGAGTACAGATCACATCCTTCAAGTCAACTTTTCAGAGATCTGAGTTGCAACAACTGTTACTACCAAGATTCTCTTCTTTGCTTGTTTTTGTGGTGGAGCAAAGTTGAAACTGTTGGAAACTTGCTGACCAACAGCAATTAAGCTTCTTCTTTTGTAAAACAAATCTGAAGCAATACTTTCTTTTAAATGCCATTTTGATACTTTTTTGTTTACAGGCTATTTAGAACACTATTTATGTTTCCTTAAATACAGATATTTTACAATAAACAATTTACTGTGTGATTACAGTGCTAACCATTACTGTCACTCCAGGCCTCTACGGTTTAAGAACGTCAAACAGAAAAATTAAACCTTAAAACTAGTATTGAAGTGTTTTAGTCAACATGGGTTATTCATTCAACAAGTCCTAACAGTTCTGAAATACATATTCAATTCTCACATTCAACATATATTTTGTACAACTGAGTACAAGAGAGACATAGACACACTGGAGAGTGTCCAACAAAGGGTCACCAAGGCAATGAAGGGACTAGAGCATCTCTTCTTGTGAGGAAAGTCTCTGAGACCTGGGACTCTTGGCTCAGAGAAGAGAAGGCTGGGGGGGGAGGGGGGGGTGCAAATTGGATACAGCCAGGCACTTCTCAGTGGTGCTCAGGGGCAGGAGCAGAGGCAATGGACAAAACATGAAACACAGGAGGTTCCCTCTGAACATCAGGAAAAGTGGTTTTGTTTACTGTGAGAATCATTGAGCATAGGTTGCCCAGAGAGCTTCTCATGTCTCCACCCTTGGAAATATTCAAAAACCTGGGCACGGTCCCGGGCTTCCTGAGCAGAAAAATTAGGCCAGAGGACATCAAGAAGTCACTTCCAACCTCAATTGTTTTATGATCCAAAGATGTCTTAGTGCTTGACCGTTACTTTGCATTACAGGTTAATATTGAGCCATAGTCGCAACCTCTGGAACAGGACAGTTAAATAAAAATGCAGAAATAGCACTATTTTGAAAATACAAAGATCTGGCAGAAATTCAGGTCGTCCTTTTTCAGCCTTCTACCATCACAATGACACAGCCTCCTACCCAGTTAAAAAAAAAAAAAAAAAAAGGAAAAAAAAAAAAAAAAT
>NDXB01008896.1:20786-38515 GCA_002631895.1 Agapornis roseicollis
CCCCCCTTCCTCACAAATTTGCCTTCTCACTGGTCTGTTTTACTCTATTCAGGGCAAGTCCTCTTCTAAATGGAATTACAGGCAATAGTACGTTATTATCAAAAGAATAAAAGAATTACTTACTGACTTGCATATCTGTTCCTGGCAGTGACAGTAGCACTTCAGTGGGGTTGAAGAGCCATCTCACTGCTGCCCCTTTTTATTTGTGGTTTCTTCAAGCAACTTAAACTGAAAGGCTTTTCAGAATAGCAGGCAATTTAGCTTTGAGCTTTAGCACAACTGGCCAGTTTTATGGCTTCTTATGAAACAGAAAATGTCTAATCATAAAGCTATCGCTCAGCTTCTCTTGGGTTTTATCTCTGTCAGAAATAGCTCTAAAGCTTTGTTTTGCATCTTACTCTTCCTTGCATGCTTGTGGTTTATTTAAAGAGCAGTATAAAAGTGTTGAAACCAGGCAACTGTTGGGAAGCTGGTACTTGGAACTCCAGCAAAGTGTTCTGAGCAGAGAGCAGGCAGTACATCAGCATTAGGTAACTGCCTGCCGCGGGCATGTGTTATCTGTACTGCTTTCCGCCCCCCCTTCCTCGTCCGCTCTTCATAAGGCAAAAAGACAGCTAATTGATGGGTAAGAATTTGTCATGCTTCCCTGAAGGAATATGACATCACAAGTAAATTAGCCAACCTTTGTTCTCTTGCTTTGCTTCCCCTTTTTTTTTTGCCCTTAGTCACTTGCATGTTGCAGTCCCGTTGGTAAATGTGTCTTAAATTTTACATTCGTTCCAGGTGTAGTCAGCTCAATTGTGTCATTTCCTTATTGTATTTTTTTTCTTCCCCTATCCTGCTTTTTGGGTCAGGGAGCTGAGGCGTGAACTTCAGAAAAATTCACATAAAAATTCTTCAGTGCTCATACCTCTTATTCTTTTTAGCTTCCAGCTTTTTGTCATCTGACCTTCATGTGTGCATTATTATCTTGTCTAAAATGTCTGCTCCTAGTCCACTTTGTTTGCAGAAATAGTGTTTTGAATCACGCTTTGTGAATCTATACAGGGAACAAAGAGAAAAACCACAGCCGTTTTCTGCAGTGCATAAAACTTGGTAAGCAACTAAGTATTAGAAATCAAGATTGCCTCTTTTTTTTTTTTTCTTTTTTTTCTTCTGTGAAATGTGATTTTCCAGTTAACTGAGTCACGAGGGAAGACTTCATGTGCATATGAGTGATTTAGACACAGAAATCACATTGAATTCTGCAGGATTTACATGCTGAACTGCTTAAGAATTATAGTCAACTTGCTGCTCCTCCTAGATTTTCCTGATTAAAGCTTTGGGTTAACAGTGTGGGGTCAGGTAGGCATCAGTCTTTGATTTATGGGGTGGTCAGAGCTAGGTAGGTAAGTGATAGTATGGGTAGGTAGCAAACTGGGACAGATGAAGCCAAGGACAGCAGTCCACACAGATGTCCATTTAGCTGTTACTGAGCTTGCCATGCCAGTGTAGAAACTGGGTTTGGTGGGATTTGTAGGTGATGTGTGATGTGCAGTCTTGTTTGAATATAAGTTGTGTTGCTGGGGTTGAGAGGTGAAATTTGGCACTGTAAACACTTTATTTCAGTCAGTTCCCTGCATGCTGCCTGTTGTGAATAGTTTTACAATTAAAAAAAGGCTTAATTTTCTGTATCTCTGAACTCCATTGTCATTGACACTTTACTCTCACAGTGTTACCTGGTTAGAAACCTTCATCAAAGTCAAGTTGTCTTTGTAGGTCTCAAAAACATGAAAGTCAGCCTACACAGGAAATGTGCACAAAGAACAATCTCTTCCTCCTTTCTTTTCATGGGACTGACCTTAATAGTGATTGGCAAATAGAATAATCCTGTTTATTGTACACCCTTGATATAAGACCCCCATAGAAAATATCTACCAGATTTTATATAGTAATTATTGTCTTCGGAGCACTCTTATGTAATCTGTGTTACTAAACAGATCGAGGTAGCTTACATTAGGGAAATTCTGTTGCTTTCCACAGATGTGGTGGTGATGCTGTAACTGGAAGATAAAATCAGCATCTAGGGGACGATGTTTATAATACTGAAAAGTACTGTGTAAAGATGCATGAAGCGATAAGTGTTACTGTTGCTTGCTTTGCACTGATATATCTAGTGATATGAAGTTCTTAATTGTTGAAGATAAAATTTCTTTGTGCACTGGCTTTTTGCATGTGAAACACCTAGCATAGGCCTGTATTGGTTTAGAAGGGCAAATGAGGGTCTTCTGAAATGAGGTAAATGATGCTTTCAAATAACAGGCTCTCCTTGCAGCTTAATGGATTTCTTTGAATTTAATGATAAACGTTTAAAATTTTGTATTTCTGTATCATTTTTATCTCAGACAAATTTTTCTATTAAACATAGTGGATTTTTTCTTGACAGAGTAGCTTTACTAGTGTTATAAATGCTTTTCCATGTTTTTTATGAAGAATCTTGCCATAAATGAGGAAGACAGATTATAAATTTTGAGGCATCTTTGCATACACAGTAGTAATGCAGTTAGTGCTTAAAAACTAGTATATTTTACTTTTTTTTTATTTCACTTTTTGGTTAAGTTTCAAAGCACTTTCACATTTTATGCGAACAAAGAAATAAACCTCATATCTCTTTTTGTGTGTCTCCTAAGTCAGGGTCATCAGTTACTATCCTGTCTATTCCAATCCATTGTAAATCGGTGGCTTAACTGTGTATTGCCATTGCTGTCTCAGTTTTGGATCTGTTTTGGGGGGCCGTAGATATAACACCCAGATCTGCAACTGATTTACAGGAAGAAATGCTGGCTCACTAGTATAAAAGGAGTAACAGCCTCTGCAGTAGCTTTCTGGTTCTTTATGTGAGCACAGGTTGTGACATGTGGGCAGTTTCTTTTTGGTGTGGGCACAGAGGGACCTGAGATAGTTTACACACAAACTGGTTATGTAGGGCACCACTTCTACCATACAGAACAAAATAAAACGAGTAGTGAAACCCAGCAAAATATGCCTGTGTTGCTGCACTTGGGTATTTCTCCAACAGTGTTAGTAGGACAAAATTTAAGGTTGACTCTTTGTGAAGGTAGTGCAAGAGGACAGGGTAGGAGCAGGACTGTCTTTTCTGGTGGCAGCAAGCTGTTGTTGTGGTTGAGCCTATCTTATGAAATTGGGATTTTTAGGCTTTCAAAAAGAGGCACAAAACTAGAAGAAAGGGTTACCTGATGTATGCAGTGTCAGTAACTCATTTAATGTAAAAGGACAGCTTAAGGCTGTGGCATGCATGCCACACCTAGTAAGTCTTCTAATCCTGTTAAAAAGGGCTGAAGTTTAGTAACAGGAACAAAATGCCCTCAAATAGCAGGGTTCTTAGCAGAAGTCATCTGTGATGTGGTCAAGCTAGTTGTGGCTTTCATGATACTTGGTAAAAAAGAGAAATTCTGAGTACTTAGCTTGTTTGGATCTGAAAACTGTGGTAGGAACCACTTTAGTATAACCTCAGAAATGAAGTCTGTGTTAATACAAAATGTTAGTAGCAGTTTTATCAATGGGGAAAATAAGGTGCTTTTGACAAAATGGCTAATTATAGGCTTATTTTGAAACTTTCTTCCCAGTGTTGACAAAACAAGGAAGATGTAGCAACTGGTAATGTCATCTCACCTAACACTGTGAGACCTCAGTGCTCAGTTTACAGTTGTAGATTTGAATGTTGTGTTGGGTTTCATAGCCTCAAACCTCCTTCTGTACTTCACATGCATCAGCTGCTTTGGTAAGGGGAATGAACAAATGGATGTGTACCAGTACACCTACACTAGATAAGCCCTTTTCAAACAGAGAAGAAAAATTATGCTGAGAAATTATGATTAAGAAAGCAATTTAAAAATTGGCAGGTTGTTAGGCTGGAGAGGCACTGCCAACTCTTCCTACTGAAACTGAGCTATTGCACAGCTAAAGGCTGTGGGCTTGAGCTGCCTCAGGCTTAGGTTTCCCACTGCTTGGACAAGTACTGTCATAGCTGCCTGGTTTTAGCAAAATGGGCACCCCCTTGGCCAGCTGTGTTTTTAGTGAAAATGAGTAACTTCTGTTTTGTGCTGAAGTAATTTCAGACTTGCAAAGCCAGGGCTGACACCACATGTCAGGATGTGGATGACTTGCAGCTTTGAGTTTTACAGTGAAAGTGGAAAGTATATTTCCATTTTAACATTTAACTGTTTATTCCACTTAAGCATAATTTCCATTATCACAGGCTAAGATTAGCCCAAAACTGATATAGTCTAATTTATTGCTTGTTCACCCTGTAGCCAGAATAATAGATACTGAGTCACTCCCCAACCCCGTGTCAGGCTGTGCCTCCTCTGACTGTGCTTGGAGCAGACAGAAGGATTTAGAAAACAAGCCTCCAAACTTTGGGTGGTAGACATGAAAAAATCTGGTCGATAACATATGTATTACTTTATTTCTGTTTGTAATCCCATTTTTCTGTTTATTGAGTTACTGATCAAGGTGCTTGGCTGAGATTTGTCACCTTTCTTCTTGTAAAATGTGGCTTTCTAGTAAAAGAAAA
The DNA here is from genome assembly GCA_002631895.1 of Agapornis roseicollis. Taxonomy (NCBI): domain Eukaryota; kingdom Metazoa; phylum Chordata; class Aves; order Psittaciformes; family Psittacidae; genus Agapornis; species Agapornis roseicollis. The sequence goes on from NDXB01008896.1 coordinate 25,363, forward strand.
GGAAAAAAAAATCCTTCCACCTATTGTATGGTAACTTAATGTATTCACACTTTGTCCATTTTAGCCTTGAATAATATTTTACTTTAGACAGTACTTATTGTGGGAGGGGTAAGAATCATGTCCTTGCTAAAGATGGATTTTTGAATTATTGAATGTGTTTTTTACTTTTCTCTGATTAATCTGAAAAGATCATAGAATCCTAGAACAGTTTGGTTTGAAAGGGACCTTAAAGATCATCTGGTTGCAATCCCCAGTGTTGTGTTAGGGCAGCCTTGAGGAAATGTTATTGATAAGTGATACTGTCAGCATCCTCTTGTCTTCTTATTGCAGAAAATAAGATGGGTCGTCTTTGTGTGGTGTTTGTGGGTTTTGGGTTGTTTCTGTGTGAAGTAGCACAAGCTCATGTTTAAACATTGCTTTGGTAATGGTTAGTGTAGTTAACACTTGTCATCTTTGAGGAGTAAGTCATGCCTATGGTAAAGCACAGGGGACATGAGTCCTGACTGGTACTGAGGCCAGTTGCCCATTTCAATCACAGTACTTTGAATCAATTGTCATATTTTGTAATTTAAGGGAAACAGTACTTAAGGTATTTTTAAGGCATGTACTGAAGCATTAAGGCTCTTAATTGAAACTCCCGAGTTGTGGTCATAAAATTGACTTCCATCAAATGTGTAGAATAAATTATTAGGAAAAAGACTTGCACAAGCCTAAAGAACTGTTCCAAATTCTAGAGTGAGAATGCATAATTTGAACAAATGAGCTAAAGCCATGCAGTGCTGGACCTCAGCTGATGGTGAGTGGTGTGGCCCATGCTCCTTTCTCATGTAAGTCAGTTCTTGCTCCTACTTGTGTTTTTAAATACTCCCTATGGTTTAGAGGTAGCATTGGTTGGTAATTTTGTGCACTCTTCCAAAGAGGTGACCTTCCTGGACTGCTGCTTTTTCTGTTGCTTTCATAGAATCATAGAACAGTTAGGGTTGGAAAGGACCTTAAGATCATCTAGTTACAAGCTCCCTGCCATAAGCAGGGACACCCCACACCAAACCGTGCCACCCAAGGCTTCATCCAACCTGGCCTTGAACACTGCCAGGGATGGAGCACTCACAGCCTCCCAGGTTTTGTTTAGCTGCTGCTGGAAAGTGCTTTCTTCCAAAAGTGTGCATCATCTGTCTAGCAACTGAGAGGTTCAGAGAATTGTCCTTTGGGCCACGTATTTTGTAGGTTTGCTTTAAAATACTTAGTTGGCACTCTTTAACAGTAGGCTTGGAAAAACTTGATACTATCTGTTGAGACATACACAAACATTCTTTAAAGAAAGGGCCCTTAATGTTCATTGCTGTTGTGCGAGTTGTATTTGTCTTTGCTACTAAACTTTGTGAAAGCTGTGAGTCCCATAGTGGAAGGAAGAGAAAGAAGGCAAATCAAAATGAGAATTCTTTCCAGCAGAGCCTGTTCTTCTGTATGTGATGCACAGTAAGTGTGCTCAGCTGGTGTTGTGTATGTGTGTGGGTTTTTTAAGCCTTTGAAATTTCTGTCTGTGTTATCTCTGTAAATTGAGAAGCTTGAGTACTCTGTTTCCAGCTATGAAGAAAATGAGTTATGCTGAGAAAGTCAGGCATGACTGACCTCCTAATAAAAGTGTATTTGCTCTTATTGATTTATAATATCTACTGATTTAATGTTTCATTTTGGGCTCCTCTGTACTGTGAAGTAGGAAACTGTTCTTGACTAGCTTTATTCACAGACACAAGCAATAAATCTTCTTGTTGTCAATGAAGTTGAGATATTTGAAGTTTTTCTTGGAATTTTCCCACAGAATTTTTAAGGACATTTACTTACATCTGATACAGGAGGCACAAACTCAAGTCCTTTTCTATCTGCTTCTCTTAAGTCAGGGACTTGAGGTGAAACTGTATGTTGCTTCTGCAATTGAGTTTCCATATTTCTCCAGGAAGAAACTCCTCTTTTTCTGTATCCCTCCCCTTGTAAAGTGAATTTGCTATTTTTAGCATTGCATTGTCTTTGTTAGGGAGTTCTGTGCATGAGCCCTCCTACTGTACTTGGGCCTTTAAGTGAAACATGCGTAATGTATTTAGAGAAATATTCAGTCTTTCCAATCAACATTGAATTTTTCAGCCCAGATCAATGTAGACTGAAATGAAAGCTGGAACTAATTGTTGAATATTGAGTTGCTCTTTTCCATTTCCTAATTTTACAGGTTTTCCTATCCTCCTACTTTCAAAGTTTACATGTTTTTTATGTTCTGTGCAACCTTAGAGTGACTGGGATCTATGTTCTGTACTCATTCTCTATATCTGCTGGTAAGTAAAGACATGACCTTTTGACTTGAAATTCTTGGAGCTGTCACTGGTGCTTAGCTGAAGCTGTTGGTTAGTGGCAGCTGCCAAGGAAATCCTGGTGAAACATTACCCATCATCAGGAAGATAGTGAGAATGGACATGAAGTATCACAGTATAAAACCTGGGACCTGCTTGCATTTCGGGCACTATATGCAGGTTTGGCCTCTTACAGGAGGAGCTACAGAAGGTAAAGAGAAGCAGACTTCTGAAAAATGAGACCTCACTTGGAGTGTTGCATGCAGTTCTGGTGTCCTCAACATAAAAAAGACATGGAGGTGTTGGAACAAGTCCAGAGGAGAGTCACGAGGATGATCAGGGGACTGGAGCATCTCCCATATGAAGACAGGCTGGGAAAATTGGGGCTGTTCAGCCTGGGGAAGAGAAGGCTGCATGGAGACCTCATAGCAGCCCTTCCAGTATCTGAAGGGGGCCTATAGAGATACTGGGGAGGGGCTCTTCATTAGGGACTGTAGTGATAGGACAAGGGGTAACGGGTAAAAGCTTAAACAGGAGAGGTTTAGATTGGATATAGGGAAGAAATTCTTTCCTGTGAGGTTGGTGAGGCACTGGAATGGGTAGCTGGGGGGGGAGGTTGTGAGTGCTCCATCCCTGGCAGTGTTTAAGGCCAGGCTGGATGAAGCCTTGTGTGGCATGGTTTAGTATGAGGTGTCCCTGCTTATGGCAAGGGGGCTGGAACTAGATGATCTTAAGGCCCTTTCCAACTCTAACTATTCTATGATTCTATGTCTGAAATATGTGGTGGGTGTTGGAAGTGATTATCATTTACAGAGTCACCAAGGCAGTGGATAAAGCAGTTGTGGAGCTGTTCACCAAATTGTGCAGTATTAAAACTGGAGAGTGCTTAGTGAAGCTTGGTTTAAGTAAAGGAAAAGGAAGTACACAAGGAGAAGCTAACATACGTAGTTTGTTAATACACAAGATCATTGAGGCGGATAGTACTAGCAGATTCAGGAACACAAATTCAAGCACATCAGATTTGTAATGAATACAAGTGGGCTTGGTAGAGGTGTACACTTTACTGGTCATAACAACTGTGACTATCAGGGGAGTCTGGGGAAAATAGATGGGAAATATGTGACTAAGGCTCATGTGCTGTCCATGTACCTCCTGATGGGGACAGAACACTTCCATAGATGACTGCTGGTCTCAGTAATGTACTTCCTTTTTATTAGTGGATCTCTCACTTCTAAGCAGAAAGCATTCAAGGATTCAGAAATTTTATACATTATTTACAGAATTTACACAAGTTCCTCAACCTGTTCTCAAGTTACCATTTGACAAACAGAAAGCTACATGGTATGTGGTAATCTTTTGAGTAACTTCTGCATTCTAGAGTAGGTCAGCGCTGCAGTACCTCATTGTGTACAAGCTTTAAAGTAAGCTTGTGTACTAGCTTTAAATTAGCTCTTTTTCTAGAAATATTTTTTTATACTCATGCTTGGTTTTAAAAATGTTGGTCTCGGCCATAGTCTTTATTCGGATTTATAGATACAGCGTTTTTTTGTTGACAAATTTCATTATTAATTCCTATGTAATAGGAAAAACTCTTGGAAACTATGCCAGGTTCATAATTTTACAGTAAATATGAAGAATCTTTTTGGCTCATGTCAGAATTCCAGTATTCAGCATTATTTCAGAATAATTTAGGAATAATAATAAAAAAAAACCCTAATAGGTAAAAGATCTGTAGCTGAAGAAAACTGACTGGAGTGATTTATGAAGCACATGTAAAACGCTGTCACTTGCTATGGATCATTTATGTATGAGGAGTCTCACTTTGGCAGAAGGGCTGTTCTTTTACAACATAGAAGTTTGCCTCCAGAGGTTGTGGGTTTCCATGGTACCTAATCCTTATTTAGCAGACACTTGGTATTTCTACACAGCTGTGCAATGGCAGCAGCCTACTTTTGCTCTGCTTTCCTGCTTTTAGTACAGCTTTAACACCTTTGACCTCCTAACATACTGACTACTCTTGAAAACTTTCTGCAGAGATGCATTAAGAAAAAAACCCCAACCTGCTCCATGTCATGAAGGGCTAATGCTAGATCTGGGTACATTATAGTTGATGCTTGCCAAGTGATGGGATGGTGGGGAAAAAAATGATGTGGATCTTGTCTTTACAGTCAGGAATTCTGATAAAATTTGATCATGTAGTTTTAAATACATGAAAGCAAAAAATAGCAGTTGCTAGACTTTTGTGGTTTACTGAAATGTATTTCAGTGCTTTATAAGGTTGATTATTTAGATCTTCAGTAGAGTATTTATTAATCTTGAGGATGATGTTTCTCTGGAGTGTTGCAGCTGTGGCCAGGGCTGTTTCGGGAGAGAGTGCATTTGGTGCAAATAGTTGCCTTCCTAGTGACTGGTCTGCATGGACTTGTGGTAGGTTGGTTTTACAGTAGACATCTGAAGAGAAAGGCCTGATGATTTTATAAACTACCTTACTGATAGAGCATAAGAACTGGTAAGAGAAAGCTAGTAAGTTAAAATGCAGTGTGGTTTGAGAGTTTTGTTTGTGTATTTGGATTTTTTTTGTTCCCCTCAAGAATTCTTTTATTTTACAAAATTGTGAAATACTTCTTTCAAAAGCCATTGTGGAGATGTGTTTTTCCTCATACACAAGAAATTTAAAACAATTACTTTGCATAAGGATTTATTTATCTCTTCTGTTCTTGTAAGTCTTACCTGAGTGTAATTTCAGATTATTGATTCTAATTTTGATTGTTCAGTGCCTACTAGTGACCTAAATTAGGGGTGATTGATCTTAGCATTTGAATGGTGTTTGTGGGTTAATGGTATGGGCAATAGGGAGTTTTCTAAAAACAAAATGTTATAGTCCATAGCTTGAGCTGTGGAGACCATGAGGTCTCATTCAGAAACAATAGAGAGGGGTAAACAGAGGTCAAAGCTGACCCTAACCTGAAGTATTTTTATATTGGGTGCAGAATTAAATTTTATTTCCAGATTTCCATAGGTTTTTTTCCTTGAAAATCCCAAGATTACTCTTTTGCTATTTACAGACGAGTAAACCTATTTTTAGACTACTAAATCTGGACAAATGCAAAATGTGGTTACAAAACAAGCATTTAATGCACAGCTTGTATTTGTTCAATCGATTTGTTTTCTTATGTAGGTAGAGAATTCTTTCAAGTCTCAATCTCAAGCCTTGTTTGCAGGGAACAGTTTAGTACAGGTGTACAAATCGCTACCAGTTGGCAGGTGTAAAAGGCCTTTTAATTTTCCAGCAAATGAAAATATTCGATGTGACACAGAGTGCTGTTGAAGTTAATTATGTTGCAGTGATTTTATAATGTATTGATCTGTGTGAATCATGAAATTGAAAAAGAGCAGCTTTTGAAATGTGCATAAAATGAGGTAACAGAAATAGTACTGCTTGTGTTACACTATGGCTAGAGCGTGTGCTGCCTTAATGCACTTTATATCAGAAAAACTGTTCTAGCCTTGTGTACGTATGGTGCAGGTGACTTAAGACTTATTATGCCATTTTCCCCTGATTTTTTTTTTTATTTTTATTGGCATATTTCAGTAACTTGCCTTTATTGTCACTCTTGAACAATTAGATCAGACAAAATTACTGTCTGCAGGTGTGATAAACACATAAATGTATTGGCTTTTGCAAATCATAGGTGTGGTTATGTGGATATAACTGAATGAGTTTACAATAACAAACAAAGCTCGCTGAAGACACCAGATTAGACAAGTTAAAAAGGGCCAGAAGTCTTGAGCAAAATGAAGTCACACAGTAAAAGAATCTGTAAAGGAAAGGCTTGATATAAGAAAAGCTAGTGCCTGGAAAAAGTATTTTTTATATAAATATATATTATTATTCGTATAATAATTCGAGTTCGTATTTCGCAGCAGGTAAATGAAAATGTGAAATATATTATTTATATAAATATAAAGTATTTTTTAGCTTAATTTAGGTTGTAGAAAGAGATCAGTGTTATCTGTGGAATGTAGAGACCCCACTAAACATGAGTTAATTGTTTCACACTAGTCTTCTAAAGTATCTTTAGCTTTAAAGAACAGTGTTTGTGTTGTAAGTCTGTGGTGAGATAGTAGGATTTAGTGACCCCACTAAACATGAATGAGTTATTTCACACCATCCTTCTACTTAGCAGTTAGAGACAGAGCCTCCTAAACATCTGCTAGCTTGGGATACTCCTTGTCTGCCCATCCTGCAATAAATTTTGCACTAAGGTCACACTGTTTTAAATCTTTGCTAGTTATCAGAATAATTACAGATATGGCTGGTTTCAGCTAGTTGTGTGATTACTGGAGCATCCAGCTGTGCAAAGGTGAAAAGTACACTGCGAGGAAGACTGCTTACTTCATCTTGAAGACCCCTGCTCACAAGAGGAAGACTGCTTACTTCATCCTCAAGACCTCTGCCCACAGTCACCAGAGAGCAGTGCACAGACGCCAAGAGGAGGAGACTTATGATAATTAGTTACTGGAGCTAGTTAGAATATTCCCTGCCTATACATGGGAATTAGGAATATGTATGTGACTAATGCAATAGTGAAAGTATATAAACCTGTAACAAATACTAATCAATTACGCTTCTGGCTGTGGTCATGTGCCCAGCGCTGTTGCTTTTGCTTTATTGACTTTGTCCCTCAATAAAACCTTGTTATCTTGTTTAGAGGAGTGAGTTTGTATTTCACAGGTGGGTAATACAGTTGAGGGAAGATGGGAAGCCTTTACCTTCAAACATCACTCTTGCCAACACACGGCCATAATCTTCTACAGGAAATGAGACACTAGTGTTGATGTGCACAGAACTGAAAAGTTTTCTNGTTTGTATTTCACAGCAGGTAAATGAAAAATGTGAAATAGAGAATGAAATCTTCCACCCAGTTTAGGTTTTCATTTTTAAAAGCTGAAACAGCAAAAGCATCTGCCTGAGTCCCCTCAGCAAAGGCTTCTGTACTAAGGCCTTTCCTGTGGTTCATTTTCTTTGTATGGTACCAGCTGGTTTAAGGCATTTCATCTGATTACTTTGGAAATAATTACACAAACAAAATAACAGACTTAAGGAAATAAATTGCAGGAGGAGGTGCAATACTACTTTAAATAAATTATTAATAATTTATTTATATATATATAAAATAAATAAATAAAAGTAGCTGTATTCTCCACAATATTTTGGTGCCGAAAGGTCTGCCATTATTTTAACTTCTGGAATGAAAGTGAATCCTTGTTTTATGGAGATTTTCCTTGGAAAGAAACTGAAGATAATATAGGGTGGAAATCATATGAAGGAAATGAGTATTTCTTTCCTTTACTGTATGCTCTTTAGTAGTTACCATGAGATTTTGAGTCGTTGGTGGCAGAAGGCCATCGCTACTTGATTGAACTTTGAATTTTAAGTGTCCAAACATAGATGTATCTTGAATATGAGCATCATGACTTTTGAGCCTGACTGTGCTGTAGTTTGAGGACTGTGAAAGGACTGAAATACTTGTATAAATAGTTTAAGTGTACTGTGTTTGTTAATGAAATGTTCCTTTTTTTTAATTGTAAAGCTCCATATAGTCAACCAGATACCCTGAGTGCAGAGTAAAATGTGAAGGCAGAAGATGTCTTTGTGTCCTGCTATTAAAATGTGAGGGTGGGTCAGGGAAAGGCACTAATTTTACAGTTGTTTCAAGTCTGATAGGTCCTGGCAGTTGTTTTGACTGTAATCTAGGCAAAGGCATCTGTATTACTTGCTGCTGTGTAATGGTTCACTGGCAGGCTGGAAGGATAAACTGCAAGTTCTTTTCAGTCCTTTAATTTAAAAAGTGGGCAAAATAGTAAGTACTGGGGAGGGAGGAAATCTTAGGGTAGAAATTGTAGAAATAGTATCTTAAGTGCTGTTTCAGGTAACATTTATGTACATAGCATAAGTAATTCCTTGAAACAGACATTTTCTGTTCTCTTTTGAGTGTTTTTAGCTTGGTTTCTATGGCAGTGAAACCTGTGCAGAGTGTCAGTCTGCTTCTTCCCCTGTCTCTAAAAATAACTTCTAAATTTACCAGCCAGTACGAGCCAAAATTAAACAGGAAGGGGGAGGCTTAAAGGTAGTTGGATTCCTACTGGTTTCCAGCAAACCAGTGACTGCTCAGAGGAAAATCAGTGCCCTGTGAAGACATGGCCGAGCTGTGATAAAACAAAAGGATATAACCACTGCTATAAACCCTGCTGGCACAGGCACAATTTCCAGTTCTCTGGGCAAGTTTTGCTGTGGTTGTGGGGTTTTGTTGTTTTGGTTTGTTTTTTATCCCAGTGGACTCCCTCAAGGTGAGCTGTAGTTGCTGTCTTGAGGAGAGAACAGGGCACTTGAGTGATCACTATTAAAAAGCTGGTGTATATTAATGGAACTACCTGTGTGTTAATCCAACTGTAAACACTAAAACTGCTTAATCCATTTCTCCTGATCTATACAGTGGGGTATTCTGTAGGAAGTCACATTTTTAACTTGCTGCATTAGGATAACCTTGATGCCTTTCAGAATTTCCAAAAGGTCTGCACAGTAAAAGACAGGATAGAGATGCTCGGTCCCTAAACATGATCAAGCATTAGATAAAGATAATATGACTCATATTATCTTTACATTTATGTTTACAAAATAAAGACCCTTTGAATGTACTAGAGGACATAATGGGACTCTTTTGTATGGAACCCTTAGGATGGAATTTTTTATGTTTCATAATTGCTATAACCATTAAATGACTTGTTAACTTAGTTTTTGAAGACAAGAAGCATGTAGTTTTCCATAGTTTCCGTTATCCTCATGTTACCTCCATCATTTGTAACTGTTCTGAAATTACTGATAATTTGAAGAAAGGCAACTTTCAAGAAAGCATGTAGAAGACACCAAATTCATTTCCTCTGTAATGGCAAAGTGGGTTTTGAGCAGAAATACGCTCTTTGACCAATGAGCTGCTGTGGATCTTTTTGTGTCTTCAGGATACTGACAGCAGCTACTATGGCTTGGAAGGGAAGAAATGTTGCAGTGATTGAAGTGGAGGGCAGAAGGAGAGGAAGAATGGAGTTAACAGATGGAAACCCATTACCTAGGCTTTACTTCCTGTGCTCATAGACCAGGTCATGGTGGTGGGTTTGCCAAAGCAACACGCACATACCAAATGAGGGTGGGTTTACCAGCCATAGTGTACAAGTACAGCAGCAGTGTTCTGCTATCTGTCTCTTTGTTAATCAGTTGACAGTTTTATTTGAAAATGGTTTGATTTTGGCCATATCCATTGCAATGCTAGATATTTTCTTGTGCATGATTGTACTTAATTTAGAACCATTGATAGCTCTGAAGTTGTTTTCCTGACCTGCTCAACCTTGCTTTCTGTGTCCCTAAATATATTAGGTTATTTTGAAATGGTTTTGTGTTCTTTGACCTTAACTGCTCTAAATGGCTATACGTATTTCTCATGTCACTGTTTCTTCTGGATTACTGATTAGCCATTACATGACTTGATTGCTCAGTACCCAGAACTCAATAGCCTCTATCAGCTCCTCTGAAGGTGACATCTTCTTAATAATATATGTGTGTGTGTATTGTACGTGTATATATATGCTTACATATGTGTGTGCATGTGTGTGTAGTTTAGAGATAAACCCTTTAATCTGTAGTTCTTTGAATATTGTTTTTGGAGGGAGTCCTGAAAAAGACAAAAAATGCTTTAGCAAGGAGCTTTATTACTCGGTCTAATTTGACACACTTAAAGAGGAGAGTATCGTAGAAGCCATATGAAAATTACATAAAGTTGTACTATTGCTAACTTCTTTAGAAGCATTTTCTGTTTTCTTGTACCGTCTTTTTAATTTACCTGCCTACTGTTGAAATGTCTTCTATGCATGTAATTCTTCTGTTATCTTAAATTTTTCTTACTCATTTTGTTTTAAAGGTTCTTGATAAAACTTCTTGGGGCAAATGAGTAATAGGAGTCTTTTCTTCTTTCTCCATTTATTCACTGCTTCCTTTGTCATGAGGTTGTGACTTTTCTTTGGGGTGCTGGAGACTTAACAGGAGGCAATATCAATACACATTTTATGAACATATTTTAGAAAAAAATGCAGTGGTGTTAAAATATTGACATAATAGAAAGTATTTTATAGGCAGCATTTTTCCATGTGGTAAAGATTAAAACTCCAGATTTTGAAGACTCTGTGAAATCACTGGTGAGAAGATATTTAGTTTGGGGGTGGAAGTGGGAAGGGAGGTGGGAAAGTCAGTTAAGATAATCTTTAGTTGTTTGCTTAAAGGGATTTAACTGGACTACTTAAAGTAGTCACCTGCTGTTTTGTAAATGTTTGTTTTTTGAAGAGTAAGCTTCTCTCCTTTTGAAGATGTTTCTGCACATACTGGGTTGTCATGGAAAGTATTCCCTGAATATGTCTGAAATTTGTGTGTTTTTCTTCTAAGCTTCACAATGAGGATGACCCCCCAGAGCCTTCAGCAGCTGAGCAGCCATCCACGTCTACAACAGAGACTGCCCAGACACCCCAGACAGCAGCCTTATCTGAAGCAGATACTTCCCCTCCACCGTACTGTAGTATATCTGTAGAAGCAGCTGCAACCTCAGGTATGTTCTTACATAGCAGCTTGTCAGGGAGGAGTGTATATGAATCAGAGCTTGGTTCAAAGTGGTACAATGCTGCAATGCTGTGGTATGGTTTTTGGTGGGGTGTTTTCTTTTTTTTCCCTATATGCACACAATTGCAGCAAAAAGCTCTGCTTTCATGCATAGTCCTTTGTGTGGTTATTTCAAAAGAAGCACACTACTAAATTATGGTGATTGTTCCAAATTAGTAGGCTAAATGGATGTTCATTAATTAATGTAATAGGTTTTATTTAAGTCTGCAAGTAGTTCAGTTCCACATTTAATCTACATCTGTGATTAGTGGTCCATTACTAGACCTCAGTAGCAATTACAGTCAAAACTGCAAACCAGCAAAGCACTGAATTGTCAAAACTCAAACTTCTTAAGTGTGTGCCATCAGTTGTTGAAAATATTGCAATGAAAAGATTCATTTTGCTTTAAAGGCTCTTGATAAAACTTCTTGTGGAAAATGAGTAACAGGAGTTTTTCTCCATTTAATCACTGCTTCCGTTCTCATGAGGTTGAGACTTTACAGCAGGCAACATCAAAGTCCCTGTTCAGGAAAATTGCTTGAATTTGCCTCTCCCATATGCCAGATAAATATTTTAGAAGTAATCTCCAACCTAATTTTTTTCATGGTGCTTAAAGAAGCAATTTCCTACCCCTGTTTTTTTGAGACAGTGTTTGCAAGTTTAAAGCATAGCTGTGCAGAACTGTCTCTATGTATAATGTCCTTGTGTTGGTGTGGTGACAAATCTTTTACAAAGTGACCTCTGCTGATGTATCTTTGTCATGTAAGCAGTCTTGTTACAGACTACTGCTAGCTGTAGGTGAAAGCTCAAGGTGTATTTTAAATAGTTTTTATATTTTGTTAATGATTCTGTTCTCTATGATGATGTTCTCTTGTTTCAATATATAAGAATGAATTCTGTGGTCCATTTTGATAAAAGGAACTTTTCTAAAAGAGTGTGGTGAAATTGAAATCTTGGAAAAACTGATTTTCACAGAGCTTGAGTTACTAACAAAGCCATTTTTGTACAGCATGATTATTACTGGACTTAAGTAACTATTTGATGTTGACAATTAAAAGCATTTTCTAGGATATTTCTGTGCATGTCTTTTGTATGATTTGGTAAAAAGCTGTAGGTTGGAATTCCTAGGGATATAACTCAGATAATATGATTTCTTTTTTCCATAAATTTGTTGGCTCCTTGCAGCATCTAGGTTAAAGTTTCTGCCTTAGCATAGCAACTAAAAGCACCATAAAACCGTTCAGTACTTTATTTCATTAAAGGGTTTGTTTTTTTTTAATTTACAGGAACTTGAAATACAAATCTCAATTTCAGTCTCTGTTGAAGAAAAATTTGTTAAATTTCAGTAATTATGTGTATATAAAATTTAATATTCTTGACATTTTTCTGGCTTAAAAATGCATTACTTCTTTATTTTGAACAGAAACACACAATGAATTTTATCCTGTACCACCTCCATACAGTGTAGCTACCTCTCTTCCTACTTATGATGAAGCAGAGAAGGCCAAAGCTGCAGCAATGGCTGCTGCTGCAGCAGAAGTTGCCCAGCGAGTAAGTGATAAAGTTCTGCTTTATTTCAGTTTTGTGAAATGTTAGGCTAATCTATTTCTAACAAATAACCTATTTATTAAAATAATAGTGGGCTGGTGATTTAAATGTTTTGGATTCTTAAGTTTTGTATAGGTAGTGCAAATTAGTTGTAAAGTGTTATGAAAAGTGTATAGTTTCACTCCTTTCTGAGACATAGCTGGTGTCTAACCAGCTATAAAAGCCAGATTTTTCCTTGATTTTAATAGTTTGTCCATTATTTTGTCATCTTTTATTTAAGTAGTCATTGCTAATGTTACTTTGTTGACTTATTGCTCATATTTAGGGTTTCAGATGTTAAAAAAAAAGCCAAAAACCAACCAAACAAGAACAACAACAAAAAAAAAACCCTTCACAAACCAAAACCATCCCCAATTAGAAAGGAAGTCTGGAAGGAGCTAATAACAGTCTGGAAGGCGCAAAGCCCCAGATAATGTAAATCTTTTTAAAAGGACCCGTGAAGGCATTGACACTGAAGTTCAGAGAAATGTTCCAAGTACTTAAACTCAACACAACCTCCCCCCCC
>NDXB01008896.1:38662-52235 GCA_002631895.1 Agapornis roseicollis
TTAAATCAACCCCCCCCCCCCCCCCCATGAATTATGCTAAACACTAAATTAAGTAATAGGTATATATTCAGTGTTTATAATTTTATAATGAACATTATAAAGAGTACAGTCTTCAAAATAGAAAATTGGTATTGCAGTTGGTGGCAAACGTTAACTTTGTAGGCAAAGTTCTTCCCTTTTTTCTCCCAGGTTTTGAAATATGGAAATCCTGCTGTTTGGTAGTATTGGATATAGTATACTACACCCAAATTAGGCATCCAGTGCTTTCACTAAAATTCTCCACCTTGAGATCAAATGTGACTGTGTTGTGGTTTAAACCCAGCCACGCATCTCATTCACTCACTCAACCCCCCTTTTCTTGTCCTCCCCCTGCTCCTGGAGGGATGGCGAGGAGAATTAAAAGAATGCAACTCCCACAGGTTGAGATAAGAACAGTTTAGTAACTAAGGTATAACACAAATCACTACTGCTACCACCAGTAATAACAATGATAAAGGAAATGACAAGGGAAGAGAATACAGCATCTCACCAACCACCAACAGATAACTCATCACACCTGACCGATCACTGACCGATAACCTAGTCCAACCGTGCAGTGCCTAGCCCCTTCTGGGTAACTCCCAGTTACATCCTGAGCATGACGTGCTGTGGTATGGAATACATCTTTGGTCAGTTTGGGTCAGGTGTCCTGTCCCTGCTTCCTCCTGGCCTCCCCTCCTCCCTGGCAGAGCATGAGGCTCACAAAGTCCTTGGTCAGACTAAACATTACTGAACAACAACTAAAAACACTGCTGCTATCAGTTCTTTTCCCAGGCCAAAAGTCAAAAAAACCCCAATACTGCACCAGCTACTAAGAAGAAGAAAAAATTACTGCTACTGCTGAACCCAGGACAGACTGCGTTTGAGATGCATTTAAAATCTTATTGATTACAGTGTGCTTGTGACTGTGGAAAAAAATTCTGCTCACTCAGCGGGAGGCTGTTCCTTCCTTGGCTGCTGTGCAGTAATCACAGTGCACAGCACTCACTGTAAGGTATGCACAGCTAAAGTTAAATTGGATTTGCGTATCATCGCCAGTGAAGGCAAATGTGTTTACTAAATGCAGTAGGGAACCAGAGACATTTAAATGGTTACTTGCCAAGTTTCTGCTATGAGGTGATGATATCCAAATGTAACCTTATAACTGCTTTAACAGGAGCATGGGTTCTGTGTAGTCTGTCTTTACTGCTTATCATATAAAAAAACCTGCTGAAATGCTGGTCTGAATGGAACACTTAACCCTAAGTGATAAACCTTGAAACTTACTTGGAACACAGTAACCTAAACCTTAACTTTTAGGTTACCATTACCAGTCCTGTGACACTTCAGACAGGTCATGTGCAACTCCCTGGCAAGATTCTTGTTGCTTTAAACTTTGTATCTAGAACCCTATGAGATGGAAGTCTCAGACATGCAAGCAGTCTTCCTTGACCTGAATTTAGTAGGGAAAACCAAAATCAAGGACAATTAAAAAATAAAACCCAAATCAAACAAAAAAAGGATAGTAACTCTGAACCTCTACAGTTTATGTGTTGTGGGAAGACAGTCTGGTTTGGTTGCGCAAGAAGGTAGCTGGCTCAAAGTGAATGCAGAGGTCAGAGAGGATGGGTGTAAGTCAAAATACGAAAAGACAAAGATGAATGGAGAGCAGTGTTATGGAGGGAGTACATAGAAATTTAAATGGGAAGTGGGTGGGAGGGGACTGCGACTGTTGGAGAAAGAAACTGAAGTGGGGACAAAATGGGTTACTTACTGGGAAAGGAGCTGAAACTGGTGTGTGAGAAAAGAGATTTAGGGAAGGAGACGAATGTGGAGTTAAGAGGTAAGAGAGTTGAATATGGTGACAAAATGAGAAAGGTTTTTATAGTCTGCTTTTTCAAAACATAGGGTAGGTAGAATTTGACATCTAAGTACTAGGTGCTGACACCACAAGGATTTTGCTCACTTGAGAAAAATCAGTAGGAACACACCATCATTCCCCCAAAGCAGAGATTGGCTGAGAAATTGCAGACTTACAGCAGTGCTAAGTTAGTATCAGAAGTCCACTCAGTGTACTGAACAGCCACATCCTGCTGGCAGCTAAAGATCTCAAGTTTGATCGAGTTTCTGCTCGGTTTGCTTTTGTGGATTTTTATTTTTGGTCGTAGTTGCTGTTGTTTTTTGTTTGTTTTTAAGCACATGGATGCACATGCATAAACTGTAGTAAAGAAATAACATTAAGGTTGCAAAGCTGAGATTTGGGAAAAAAGTAATGCTGAAGTTGAGTTCCAGTTTCATAAATGATATTAGAATTATGTGCCAACATAGTTTTAATTAATGCCATTTTAATTACCTTACCACATGATGCTGCCATAAAATCTCTGCCTTATTTAATTCCTCTAATGGATTTACACTAGGGTGGATTAAGGCTTTGTATAAGACTGTCTTCATCTGGCAGATGACTGGATTAAAAAAAGGGTCACATTATAGTTAGAGTGGTGGTTTGCCATCTTGAGCAGAAGGATTTTGATCCTTAGCTCTGAATACCCATGGAGGAACAGTTAAGTGACTTAAACTTTGCGCTACTGGTATGTAGTTGATTGTTTTCTCACTGTCATGGAGATCACAAGCAGTGACAGCTGCAGACAGTATCTGACTTGTATGTTACTTACACTGCAAAACATAAAGGTTATAAGATAATTTTTTGAGTTTTTATTTTCATCCTCATGAAACCAGTGCTCTTATGAATGTGAACTCTGCTTTGCTTACCTCTTCACTACAATAATGTGAACAGCTGGAAAAGGTTAAGTGTCCTTATGTTACCTTGAGTAATACATGAAGCTTATAATTGTTTCATGGTATAATCCAAAGTGTGCAGTAAAGAAGGCAAGAACCTCATTGAGCAAAAGAGAGGAAAATGATATAGAAAGGCAGACATTTAATAAGCAGACTTCATTTTTTTTTTCTCCTGAATCAAGTAGGGATCTTAAAAAGCATCAATGTGATCTTATTAAAAACTTCATCATAAGCCCTACATTACAGATTGTATGAACAATCTAAATGTAACATTTACCAAGACTTTTAGTACTGGTTTCTGTAGTTATTTGTGTAGCATGTCTTACAAGCATAGATTGTATATAATTATTTATTTCAAATGCTCCCAAATAGCTCGGTGCATCAAAGAAATTGTAGCAGTCTTATGTCATCAGCTAGTTACCTTGGCTTTTGGTGTTTTCCTTCAAATTCTCAAGGTCAATTTTGAAAGGTCAATTAACATGGGCAAAAGTATTGCTAACAGTTAAATGACTTGTTTGTATAATGCAATGGATGGCTTTTACTTAATGCATTTCAGTTGCACTTGTCTAACGTTTTTCTGTTTTCACATGCTTAGCAAGCTCAGTTTAGGGAGTCTAGGAGTCTGTTTGATGAAATATTCCTCAGTCGTCCAGAGGTATGGTATAGTTCTCTGTAGTTTAGACTTTAACTATGAATTTTCCTGCTGGCAAACAAATGCTCCTTGGGTTCATTGTGCCTTTCCCCCACCACTGTTAACTCTGTATTGTTTTGTATGATGAATGGGGTTTATTGAGTAATTTGACCCTTTCCTCACAAGTTTTTGTCTGTAAATCTACTCCATTGAAAAGAGTTATATCAGTCTAGTTATCCAAAGGGTTCCTGAAAACTTGGGTGCTTTACTTAATTAAAAGTAGTTTTGTTTCACTGTACACCATGCTAGGTTTCAATTTGAAGTTAAAAAGCATTTGAGGGAGAGTCCTCTTTTTTCAGAATACTACAGAGAGAGCACTATAGAAGAGTTAATAGGTTTGATTTCAGGAGATGATGTGTATCATTTGATGTTCTTTTCCTTAAAGCAGTTACTCTGTGTGATATGCCATTTATGTTGATAATGTATTTTTGTGTTTAGATCTTTCTCTGGTCATAGAAACAGCAAATTTTCTGTTTCTACAGATCTCAGCATATTTAGCAAATAAGAAATACTGTCTGTGATCCTTAACCTGGCTAAATTTGTCAAAAATCAATATGAGATATTGAAACAATATAATGTATTTTATGAATTTGTGTGTTTTATTATATGACATTCTTCTAATTAAAAAGAAATATAAATATATAATTATTCTCATTGATAAAAATATCCCTAATGAAATTATTATTATGGAATTGCATTTAGTTCTGAGCATCAGCAGAGAAGGACAGTCACTCTTCACTGTCTGTTTTCCTCTGTGAATGGTGGCAAACAATTATATTTTGAAGAAAGACTGGGGCAGTTGACACCAGCTAGATCATATGAGAGTACTGTGAAAGGCAGTATTAGAGGGGCTTGAGCAGTGACCAGTTAGTGTATTCCGTCTGCAGGACTGATCATAAAACTATATAATGCTAAATCGTATAGATAGAGGTTGAACAGGATTTAAGTGCAGGAAAAAAATTATACTTTTCATATGCCAAATATTGGAGACAGTAAATAGAACTCAGTTTAATACAGTTTCCTTTTGACATGGACTGTAATATATTACAACTTTCTCACACTTACTAGACTAGCGCCTACTTGCAAATGTCTGCTCTCATGTCTGTGGGATGTACATTGACCTGTGTTCCTCTCATGTGTAAGCGTTAAAGAAACCTGTGCATATAGAGAAACCTGCTAAACTTGTTCTTGTAGTTAAGCAAAATTTTCTGAAGCAACATTTTGCAAAGAGCATAGTTCATTAATTGATTTGGAAATGCCAGTATGAACAGTTCAGTAGTTAGCAGTTTAAAAACAATCCAGAAATTATTTTAAATGGAGTTAACGGGGTTTCACAGACCTTCTGAAGTTAAAATTCAATATTTTTTTTTGTTGTCCTGACTTGAAAAATGAATGTGTATGACATATTTTAGAGATAAGTCCATTAAAATGCAGCTTTTTGTTTAAGGCACATTCAGCTCCCCCTTTTCTTCTGCCCTCTCTTCCTGCCCCCTGTCGTGTAGCTGCAGCAGCATTTGATTAAATAAACTAATGCTTTCATAGTGACTAAAGATGGCAATTTGGGGACATATGGAATTATGTGGTGTTGAATTATAGCCCCTCAAGATTGTTGTTCGGCTAGCTTTTTGTGCTTTCCTTGGAATTGTGTATGTTAATAGCAGTATTTTTAAAGTAAGTTACCCAGTGCAGTCTTGGCTAATTAGTCTGAAATTAGAGCACAGCTGGAATTTCATGGCATGTTACGAAGTTGGCTGCCTTGAGTTGGTACAGCCCGTTCTAGCATAATTGATATACCCTGATAAATTATTTTGCTGTGTTGACAAAGGTGAACATGTCAGTTATACAACAGAGCTTTAGATCACTGTGACTGTTTAATGCCCTTTTAGTTATGAGCTTAATATACAAGGCATCTCTGCCCATGGCAGGGGGGTTGGAACTAGGTGATCTTAAAGTCCTTTCCAACCTTAACCATTCTATGATTCTATGATAATATTTGCCATAGTGACTAAATAATGTGTTAAAATCAGAATTACATCTTTTCAGTAGTAATTGTTTGCGATGGGTAAAATAACTAAATAAATCTCACTTGAACTGATTTCCCTTGATTTGATTTTTATTAATATGGCATTTCTTCTCTTAATTCTCATACATTATGATTTATTGGAATAAAAATAGGAAAAGAATGTTACTCAGGAATGTCAGTCAAGGTTTGTTTTGTTGTTTTTTGGGTTTCTTTTTTGAAGACCAGATTGCTGCTACTGGCAGTATTACTTAACTTGTATCATCCTACATTGTTTTGATGTTCTTCATTTAAGCATAAAAATGGTGTGTTTCACTGGCTTTATAGTTTCCATCAAGCTCTCTTTAGTAGGTGCTGTCGTCATGAAAACCTTTACGTTTGCCAGTCTACAGGTGCAGCAATCTTTTAGTTATGCATGTAGCTGCATACCTAAGATCTGCCAAGTCCTTTTGAAAAATCAAGTACTGAGAAGCATAAACCCCTCATACTTTCAGTATTTTAAGATCTAGTATTTTGACACAATGGGTGAAATCTTTGGATCGTTTTGGCTGACATCTTTCTTTGCTTTTGTTTGACCTAAACTCGAAATGTGAACGCTTTTAAATGCTTTCAATCTTTTCGCGCCCTCTAGTGTCCCTAGAGGTTTTCTTTCCTTTGCATTTGTTTTTTTTGTGGGCTATAGGGTAGTCAAATTGATTGGTGCAGTGCTGTTGCATCAGCAGTTTATTTTAAGATACTAGCCTTACTCTATATTTTGGGAAACATTAAAAGGCTTTTCTGGCAGGAAAAAAATAGAATGTCCTATGCAATGACTTACAAAAAAATTTAATAGTTTGGCTGCCTGTAAAGATAGCTACAGTAAGAAGAGGTTTCTTTTGGTTTTGATTGTCAAAGTGCTCATATGAAATGATTTCTAGCTTAATTTGAAAATGAATAAGCGATATATGCATATCTTCTACAGAAACATATACAGAAAAATTTGGCTCTGATAATATAAACAACAAATAGGACTTTTTTTATCAATAAAAATTACTTTTCCTTTAAACTTCCTTGATGTGGACTTGTTACAGAAATGTCAATTTTGTTCTTTTAGCTTTAGATACATAATTAATACTTGAATCCTACAGATAGTTATTCTAAAATAAACTTTTCACTAAATTATCACTAACCTGTAAATCCAGGAAGAAGAGTATCCACCGCGGGATGATTTCAGTGATGCAGATCAGCTTAGAGTGGGCAATGATGGCATCTTCATGTTGGCATTTTTCAGTAAGTTATCTTGTATCCCAGACCTATTGAGGTATATGTTAATTGTACCTTTTTTTTTCTATAGAATATGAAAGATAGCTGTGATAAATTGCATTGATGTACTGTAATGAATGCATTATTTTTTTTAACCTGTACACAGATATAAATGCTTCCTGTTCCAGATTTAGCAAATACATTGCACTTTTTTTCTGTGGTATCTGCCACTGATAAGGGAGCAAAGTAAAATCATATAAATGTTTTGAGGCATAGCAAGGTTGCACTGTTACCTATGAATTGGGGAGTTCTTGCATCTTCTAGTTGAACTACCAACTTGAGTTAAAGGCTGGATCACAGAAATCTGACAATTGATTTTTTGAGTGGAAAAAACCAAGAGATGTGCCATATAAAGTTGCTGATGGTAGTGTAGAGAATTAAATAGCTGTGGGTGGATTTTTGGTACAGATCCAGCCATGCTCATTTTCAGGTTGAACTAACCACTGTCGTATGAAAATATCTTTGGTAATGTCCAATTACAACCAGCACTACATATAACACTTCTTCAGGTACTGTGTGTGCACTGTGCATGTTTTGTAAGTTATGTGCTGCATTGAGCAAAGTTAAATTTAGCCGCTGTGAGTTGGTTCTAGAAAGAAGCTGCTTCTGTTTTGCTAATTGCATTATTTCTTCCTAATTTCTGAGGATATTTTCCCTTTCTGACATAAATGTGTTTGGCAACCTGGATGGAAACCAGGGATGGTGTCAGGGATGTAAAGTTGATTGAGGTGCACTGAGATCTCCTTTATGACCTTCAACATAGATCTTGCCTTAGTTCTTCTTTCTTTATTGTCTTTCACAGCCTCTTTCTTTAACTGTTACAGGTGCAGGTTACAGAACTTTAACAGAATGCTTTTTTATATTGGCCTATGTTGTATTGGGACAATTGGTATTTGCATCCTTGGATAAAAATGTGTCTACCTCTCGTAACAAATACATAAATACATTTATAGGATAACAAATGAGTTTTGTAGTTTGACCTCTTTCTGTAGTTGGACCATAGAAAGTGTATGTATTCTTCTGTCAAAGGCAGGTGTGGCTTAATTTCTTTTTCCCTTTTTTTCACCTTCCCTATGTGCTATAACTTTTTATATTTAACCTGTTTAGGTTTTGCATTGTCTAAACTTGTTCTTGCTTTTAAATCCTGGTTCAGACTTTCATTAGAACTGTGCTTGTAGGTCAAGTGCGTTGCTGGCTCTAACGTGTTTTAAGTTCATAAAATCAGTTTTCCAAAAATATATGCCCAAAACATGTCCACCTTCAAGAGTGCAGACATTTACTTGGATAAACTGATAACTTTCTGTTCAAATAGCTGTTTAGCTGAGACTGCATAGAGCATTGTTTTTACACATTTAACAAAATACTTTGTAGACCATATTTTCTTTTATTATTCTGAAATTGTCATTGTAAACTTTGCTTGCCTATGAATGAAATGTATAAAATGAGTGCCTACACATTGTAAGATACATATGTAGATGTATGTGTAATAGGGATCTGTGTTCGCTGTTGTGGATGCAGATTACATATGGAAATTGAGAAAATTTACTTGTTTGTATTCATGGTATGAGTTCACAAAACCCCTGAGAACTTAGCTGTACTATTAATTTTTAGTAGCTTTTCATAGGGAAACTGGAGAACTAACTGAAAAATGAGCTTAACTTCACTAGGGTAGATTGTAAGTAATGGGTGATGTATTCCTGGCCCTCTAATAAAGGAGATCTCCTCCTCTAATAAGGAGATAAAAGCCTTTGTTAAGTTGATGTATGTAGAATTAAGAGAGCAAGAATTAAAATGAAATTTACAGTATGGCTATCTTTTGGGTTACTTTTTCATGGTGGGATATGTTTAAATGCTGCAAGTAGAAGTGGCACATCACAGATAGCCTGGAGTAAGCTCCCTTAGTTAAAGTGCAGGAGAGCAGTGTCAGAAACTGTTGTCTAGTGAGTAAAGTGTGGAATGAATGACTTGTTACAGATGTGCTCTCCCACCTCCTCCCTTGAGTGACTGTTATGTACAGCATTGGTAGAAAGATTTTGGGGAGAGGGCTGGTAGGTGCAGGCTGCCTTTGTTTTAAAGGTAACATAGTGAAGTTAGCATTTTTTAATTACATTTTATTCAGTTGAAGTATAATAAAACTTTTTGCTGAGCTTACCTGTATACTGCAGCCTGGTCTAATGGGAAGTGTCCGTGCCGATGGCAGGGGTGTTGGAACTAGATGATCTGTAATGTCCTTTCTAACCCAAACTATTCTATGAGTCTATTGCAATCAACTCGTGATATGTAGCTACCATCTAGTGGTAGATGCCCAACTTGCATGAAATTGCTGTCTTGAGGCCATCTAGTGGCCATATTTATTTGTTTGGGGGTTTTGTTTGCTTTAGGAGCTGCATGCATGAGAGTTACAAACCTGTTTACCATCTAAGTTATAAAATACTGTTCTGTTGAGCATAACTAAATAGAATGAGCCAATATAAAGAATCAAAAGGCCTCCATATGAGCAAGTGGAGTTTTTCCTTTAACATTTGATTCAGAAACTTTAGAAAAGATTAAAAGCAACCTATTTTATTTCTTATACGTGGCAAAATCACATATTTAAGAAATTGGTGTTGCTCATGAAATCAGTGATTATGTTGATAAGCAAAGAATCTGCTCTGTAATGGTTGGGGCTGGTGCTTGTCCATTTCTGATTTTGAGGTAAATGAACATATTAATTAATTAATATATTAGTGACTATATTAATTTTCCATTGAATGTGAAATGCAGCAAATATTGCTATTCGATAAGTTAATATTTTTTTTCTATTACGTATTTTTAACTGCTGTGCTTTATACAGCATAGTAGACTCTTCAGAATGTCAGGGGAATTTGTTAATGGGTGAGCTTCTCAGCATGAATTTTTAGTCGATATGCACAACAGAAAGGAAATTCTGTGCTTTTCTTCATTTTGAACACAGCTATGTTTGTGATAAAGCAAGTAATTTGTGACTCAAAGGGTTTGATTTTCATGCTGAATCTCCCTGTAGTGGAAGTCTTTTGAATCATCTGATTGTCTCATCCTGGTTTGTTATGTGAAGGAGATTTTCTGTGTAGTGATAAAAGGCTTGTATAGTTTTCCCTTAAACATAAGGAGAGCTTGAGATATATCAACCATCTTTTTCACCTGTGGGTCCCAGAAGGAATTACAGGCCTCATCTGAATTCTCTAAAACCATGGAAAGGAGTTTTGGGTTGTCCTTACAACTTGGAAATAATGGACATTAGTTTGAACCTCATAGACAGGTTAATAAGGAGGAAGAAGTGGAGATAAGTGCTTTGATACAGCCAAAGTTTAAGTTATCGTACAGAGATATGATTTGTTCAGAGCAGCCCTGCGGAGAAGGACTTGGGGGTGATGGTTGATGAGAAAATGAACATGAACTGACTGCAGTGTGCACTTGCAGCCCAGAAAGCCAACCGTATCCTGGGCTGCATCAAAAGGAGAGTGACCAGCAGGTTGAAGGAGGTGATCCTGCCCTTCTACTCTGCTCTCATGAGACCTCACCTGGAGTATTGTGTGCAGTTCTGGTGTCCTTAACATAAAAAGGACGGAGCTGTTGGAACAAGTCCAGAGGAGGGCCATGAGGATGATCAGGGGACTGGAGCATCTCCCATACGAAGGCAGGCTGAGAAAGTTGGGGCTGTTCAGGCTGGAGAAGAGAAGGCTGCATGGAGACCTCCTAGCAGCCTTCCAGTATCTGAAGGGGGCCTATAGGGATACTGGGGAGGGGCTCTTCATGTGGGACTGTATTGACAGGACAAAGGGTAATGGGTTCAAACTTAAACAGGAGAGGTTTAGATTGGATATAGGGAAGAAATTCTTTCCTGTGAGGGTGGTGAGGCACTGGAATGGGTTGCCCAGGGAAGCTGTGAATGCTCCATCCCTGGAGATGTTCAAGGCCAGATTGAACAGAGCCTTGGGTGACATGGTCTAGTGTGAGGTAAGCAGGGGGGTTGGAAACAGATGATCTTTAGGTCTTTTCCAACCGTAACTATTCTATGATAATAATGTGGTTGTAGCAGCTTGTTAGTCTTTCTGTCTCACTTTTAGGTATGGCTTTCTTCTTCATGAAAGCATGTATTAGGGTCAGACCAGGAGCATAGTCGGTATGAGAATGTTATGGGAAGCTGAAGTGTTATGAAGGACAAGGTCATCTCTTTAACTCCTTGGAAGTGCCATTTATATTTCACAAAGTGAGTGAATGCATACAAATAGTGGATGTTGATACTTCTAGAGAAGGTAGTAGTCTACAGAGTAGTAGACTCTTACTAGTCTCTCCCCCCACCCATGCTATTTTTAACCTTAGCTTGATGGAGAAACTTGTGGACAGTGTTGGAACATGCCAATGCCTTTTTTTTTTTTCGAGAGTTGGTCAAATAATTTAGTGTTAAACATCCATCTAATACTTCTGCAGTGACTGGAGATTTTATTTTGAATATTTCTTTAGAAGAAGGCTAAAACCGCAGTTATGTTCAACTTTGATTTCCCCTCCTATAGTTATGATGGAGAAATCTTTTTTTATATTATATATAAAAATATTATCTATTATATATGTTATATATAATAATGTTATTTTTTCCATATATATAACTATTCTAAGTAATCTGGGAATTCCTTTAATTTGCGTAGTCCATTAGAAACATGCCTATTTTCTGTATTTTTTAGCATGCCTGTTACTGGAGTCATAAAGTCACTCTTCTTAGCTTGGAAAAGTGGGGAGAAAGGGAGAGAGCAGTAGCTGTTACGCTGAGACAAGAACAGATCCGAAATCAAGAATGGCTTCTGAAATGTTCCTCTTAAAGGGATGGTGGATTTTGAGAGCTTGCTTGAGATAGGGAAATCCTGTGTTAAAAAGAATTTATCAAATACATTACTTGTATTCTGTAAAGATAGGTAAATGTTAGGGTCACAGTGTCATTCTGTAGTTCTTACATGAGCAGTGTTGTCTAGTGGAAGGTCCCCCTTCCTGTGGCAGGGGGTTTGGAACTAAATGATCATTAAAGGCCCCTTACAACCCCATCCGTTCTGTGATTCTATTATATGCCAGTTTTGATCAGCATTTATTCAGAGTTGTTTACTGTGGGCCTTTGTTGTTGTTGGGTTGTTTTTTGGGGGGCATTATTGTTTTTTGTTAAGATTAGTAACTAGAATAAAGGAAGGCTTTCTCGTTGCCACCATCTGTTACTATGGCGCTGTCCAAAGCAAGACATTTTCTCACTTCTACAAAATGACTGTGTTGAGGTAAGCTGTTCCAAAATGTTTCCTGAAAATTCCATTTCTTTACAGTTCATGGAATCCCACTGCAGTTTTACAGACAAATTTTTCATCGGTGGCCGAATCATTACATCTTCATGTGGATTGCTAAAGGAATTAGAACAAGGTTTTAAATTAAGAAAAAGAGGTGGTTTATAGATAATCCTCCCAAATTTACTTTTAATTAAGAAACCTCTTGATCAGTTTTCTGTTCCTACTGTTTTGCTGTAAGTGTTCAAACTTTTAGGGAAAAGACAAACTATTTTTTTTTATATGGTGATTTTAATGCCTGAATTCGATGTGGGTTTTGTTTTTTCCCTAATTTTGGGGTCTGAAAACATTCAGGATTTGTGTGCAGGGGTTTTGTTCCTCTGCCACCCTTCCATTCCTCCTTACCTCTTCAGTGTTTTTTATATTTACTGTGGGCTTCCCTAATGTTTTCAGTTCTCCACTGTTTTGCTCTTTCCAGAAGTCTTGAACTATCGTCTTCTCCCAGTGCTTTTGTTTGGAGCAAGGTGTGTGTGTATGTGTGTGTGTGTTTTTCTTTTTAGTTGTCCTCACCTACTTCCAAAGGTGAGAAATCCCTAGAGTTGGGAATTCCCATACTTTGACCTAGTGCACCCAGACTGAAGTCAATACACATGATCTTGTTGATTGCCAAGTACATATGAAACTTTAACTTGTAAAACTACTGGGAGTGAAAAAGTTTTAATTGAAGGAACAGTGGTAGTCCTGCTAAATGTCCTTTTTGTTTCTTGATTTCTTAAGCTTCTGTGTAAAACTTCCAGGGCTTCTTATGTCTTATGCTTGAATACAGATCTAAAAAAGACAGCAACCAATGAACCATCAGCTTCTCAACTTACCTTAATTTCTGTACTATGTTTACAGAGCAAGAGCGGATAC
Source organism: Agapornis roseicollis (assembly GCA_002631895.1). NCBI lineage: Eukaryota > Metazoa > Chordata > Aves > Psittaciformes > Psittacidae > Agapornis > Agapornis roseicollis. The sequence continues at coordinate 51,681 of NDXB01008896.1, forward strand.
TTTTATTCTGTTCGATCCAAACTGGATAAAGCTGAATATGCAGCCTTGATGCATGCACGTATGTGTGCATATAACTATATTTTTGGTTATAAAAATGTAGCAAGGTTTTTTTTTTCTTTGTTTTAATCCAAGTCTTGTATGTTACAGTCCTTTGTTTGCATTTACCCTTCATGTCTACTGTCATCTGGTTAGATTTTAGTAGCAGTGTAATACTTCCTTTTATGTTGGAATTTTCTCTTGTTTAAAGTAGTAGGTTCCAGCCTGTTTACCATTTGCTTTGTTATTAAGTGACTATACCATGGGGGATGTCTGGGTTCAAAGTCAGTCTCTCAAAGCCTGAATTACCGGAAGGGAATTACTGACTGTGTAAGCATGTCCTTATTAGTTTTAAAGTAAAATTAATGTTAAGTCTGTTTGCTTAGCTATGCAGATTAACAGAAGCTACTGTTTTTTTTTTTTTTTTTTTTTTTTTTTTTTTTTTTTTTTTTTTTTTTTTTTTTTTTTTTTTTTTTTTTTTTTTTTTTTTTTTTTTTTTTTTTTTTTTTTTTTTATAAT
>NDXB01008896.1:52342-64891 GCA_002631895.1 Agapornis roseicollis
TTTTTTTTCATTTTATAGTGGCATTTATTTTCAACTGGATTGGATTTTGTTTATCCTTCTGTATAACAAATACCATAGCTGGAAGGTATGGTGCAATCTGTGGATTTGGTCTCTCCCTGATCAAATGGATTCTCATTGTTCGGGTATGTTTCATGATTCACACTGTACAGACTCTGTTTGTAGAACAAAACCGTAACAGTTTATTCAAGGATATATAATAAATGCCAGTATATTCCAGTGCTTAACAGAGTGCCTAGAATTTTCTCAAATTCCACTTTAGTAGAAAATTTACTTCTTTATATTCATATATGCTTACTAAAGATGAAGTTAATCTATTTTTATCTGACATAGCATTTTAGGTTCATATTTCCACTAAAATAAAATGCAGAATGACTCATTCTTTGCATAACTACTTAAGAGCCTACAGAAGAAGTGGAGCAAGTACCTAAAATGTCACTGTTATTTTGGTGTCCTATATGAAAGATTTATAAATGGCTTATCTGGGGGAGGGAGCAGCTCAGAAAAAAATGTCTTCGCTGTATCTGATTCTTTTATTCCTTGTACGATGCACACAGAATCAAGTCAAAATTGAATATTAACTTAGTTACACTTTTACCATCCAAGATGCTCAGTTTCTGGTATTTTCACTGAAAGACTAGATGCTTTTCAGAAAGGTAGGTTAGCCAGATGGAAGTTACTTAGCTTGATTATGTGAGTGCTAGATGAATCACGATGATTCTTTCTGAACTTGAAGTCTCTGTGAGTCACATAATTTAAAAACTCATCCTGTTTGATGAAGAAAGAGATCTTGGATCACTTAGTTGTTACAGTGAAGATTATGACATTCCTGTGTTGTCTGTCTTTCTAGAGACAACAGCAGAAAGCTCATAAAGGTGTATGCCAATGATTTTGTTTTGATGGTGATACACAAGCACACGTGTGTGCACCAGATTGTTCTGTTCCTTTGTTTCGAGCTCCTCCAAAAGCTTGTGCTACCCTTTCTCACTCAGGATCAGTAGTACAAAACTTCGTAGTGTTTAAGCAGCCTGAGTTCATATATGCTCTCTGTGCCAGTTTTTACTTTGGGGTGCGGGGTAGAGTTGGGGAGAGAGCAAAAGCGCAGTTTTGCCCTCAGGGAGGTTTTGCAGCTGTGGCTGCTTCTCCCTAAAGAAAGTGTAAGAGTAATACACATGTGCCAGTGTTGGACTGCTGGTTTTAGTAAATCTTCTTTCCAGTTAAATAAAATTGTAACTTTAAAAAAAAAGACATATTGGGTTATATGTTTAGAGAATTAAAAATCCTGGCCATCAAGCCAGATGGCATTAATAATGTTGTCAACTTCTTGGGAACTGAATATTCATTTAATACTGTAATGAAGAGTCAGAATTAAAGTGCTTACTCTGCTAAATACAGAAATGTCAGTATTTATTATATAGGCATAATGTAAGTACCAATTCTTCAGTTCAGCTTAAGAATTCTGTTTCTTGCTACTTTTTTTCTTGGATTGCTCATATAAATGAAAACACTGCAAGATTAAACCTCTAAAGAATTCACATGATCTGGCAAAAACATGTGGAACTTGGTGCACAGTTACTTGAAATAAAACCAAACTATACCTAGAGTTCTCTAAATGTCTTGGATTTTTATCTGGTTGCGTGTGTGGCCCAATCTCTTCTCTCCTTCTATTTTTTTTTTTCCTTTTCTCTCTCTTTTATTTAAACTGAATTACATTCCTTAATTACTTGATTTTTTGGTTGATACTACTGAAATGTCCTAGAAATGGCGAATGGGAAGCACTGTGGCAGGATGCAGTAAATATACTGAGTGATAGCAGGACAGGAAACATATGAAAAGTGTGCAAAGCTATTAAATAGTTATTCCTTTTGGCAAGTTTTCACACATCTCCCCATTCCTACTTCTTATGTGAGTTTTGGAGACATTTGATTAGCCTTTTTATCAGTGAAGCATGCAGTCTGGAGTCTGGTAAAGGCACAGATACCTGTCTCCAATGCCATCACACCCTGCCCTCCAGCTGCCTCCCACATCACAGGGAGGACAAAACTGTCTACCATGGTCACTAACAGGAACAGTTGAAATGCCACTTCAAGGTTCATTTAGTTGCGTTGAGCTCACTGCTGGGAACTGAATGCTGGTTTGAAAATGAAAAGACTTTAATGAGTTGGGGGTCTTTATGGGGCTGGTATTCTTGGCAGCGATTAACAGTAGGGGGTATACAGAAGGTCAAAAGCTCTTCTTTTGAGGGGTCAGCAGAACATCCCTGTCTGATAAGATTAAACTAATGTGGCTTTTCGTGTTAATATCTAAAGCAGCAGGCTGCTGTAATGTGTTTGGGATGCAGGCACTGGGGGGAAAAAAGGAAAATCGACAAGTGGTGATTCATTATAGTAGAAAATGTCAGATTACTCTGGCCAGTAATGCAACGTTTTTAATACATATATGTATGCACACATGTATATTTTTTATATACACACACACATACTTTTTTAGAAGTTTTAAAATAACTTTGCTAGAGACCAGCTGACACTGGAAGTGTTACTTGAATGTTAAATTGCTGCAGAAATACCAGTTTTGCATTTTAGTTGAATACATTACTTGTATTTAAATTTGCTTTTTCCTCTGTGCTTCCTATATTTGCATAATGCATTAAATACGTCTTAATCATCTCATACTGCAGCTAAGCTTTGTGTATGCGTTTCAGTTTTCAGATTATTTCACTGGATATTTCAATGGACAGTACTGGCTTTGGTGGATATTTCTTGTACTTGGTAAGTGGTGGTTGAAAACATTTCTGTTTTGGTGCAGCAGTATTTAAAGATGAATCATGTCATTGTAAATGAGAGCTCTGTAACATGTTTAGCTGTGTGTTTTTCTGAAGCTGCTGATAGTTTTGTGTTATTTTTATTTCCGTAGTATTCACGAGGTTATTGGTTACCATAGCGGTATTACAGCGTGAACTGCAGAGTATTCAAATAACCTACAGTTCAAAGAATTTTTTGTTCATATGTAATTATGAGCATACCTGAGACTTGTAGTCTGTGCTTTATAAGCTGCTTCTACTGCTTTGGGGTTGCAGAACTGTATAATGAAACTTCAGCTTCATGTAGAGAACATATTAAAAAAGTGAGTGATCTCTAATACTTGCATGTATAAACCTGAATGGCAAGTATTAAATTTTAAGAAACGTGACTGATCCTACGAAGGCAGTCTGCTGTCTTGTACATAAGTCACACAATGTCCTTTTCTAGTGCTTTGAAATGCATACTGTGTCAGTAGTTTCTCAGTCAGACAAGAGAATGGCTTCATGCTTTCTGATCACAGTGCTCCTGTGATGTCAGCTTTCTTTTAAGAGGTCTGTCTGCCCATGCTCTTATATACCTCAAAATCTGCTCTTCTGGCTGTTTTTAATTAGGATATACCAAACCCCAGCCACTGTACTGTTTTTTTACTGTGGATTTTATAATTTGAATATGGAATCTGGAAAGATTTGTTTCACAGAAGTGAATTACAATCCATTTTCTTTTCTAGCTCTGAAGCATAGTTCAGTAGGTGGCAGTCTTCCCTTTGAGTCAGTTAACTCATGGCTAGCAGCAAATGTTAGATTAAAATGTTGAGTAAATTTAAAAAACAAACTAAGAAAAAAACTGACATAGTGTTTGCGACTCGCTGTTTATCTAACAAGAAATGCCTGAAATCTTAAACTGTGTTTAAAACTTTCTCTGTCTGCCTTTTAGTAATGTTCAAGGGCATTCATCAGACTTCTTAATACTCAGCTTGCTGTACTGCTGTGCACAGTTTGACACGTTACAGCATCAGTCCCTGGAATGCTTTCATACTCTGAGGTGATTGTATTTAAGTAAGAGGTGAAATGACTCTTAAGGTACCAACCCTCTGATGCCTGAGATTGAGATTTGACACTTTTTTCACTTGGATGAAAACAGTGTGTTCTTCCCCTAACTTTTTCGTCCACTGTGTCTGTGGCAAAAACTGTGTATTTGTAGTTCCTCTTTTTACTGTCTTTTGCAGCACTTTTTCGGAAGGTAGCTCTCTTAGATTTGGGGAAGCCTTACTTTCAGTCTTAACTGAAGATTTTTTTTTTTTATTTATTTTTAGTTTAGTTTAACTCACAGATTTGTGATATATCATGGAATAAAAGGCATTGTGAGGCATGCAGAAAGCATCTAACAGTCAAGGTTTGCTTCTCTTACAAATGTTTTGTGTGAAAATAAAGCCAGCAGTGTTTTTAAACTGACAAAGTGGATATAATGAGATTGCTAGAACACCATAGAAGGATTTAACCCAACAGAGCTACTTAGCAGAACATGGAGGAGTATTGTCAAGTCACAGGAGCACTGCCAACCAGATCTGTATTTCATTGTTTTGGGTAACCTTCCCATTAAGAGTACACAAAGTAGCATGTCCTGTGTCTTTTCAGAGGTGAATCAACTGAGTTGAATTCTTTCCTTTTCATAGTCCTTTGACATACTTGAGCCCACCTATTGCCATCTTCTCCTCTCTTCTGTGAACATCTGGAAAAATCTGCTTGTACTTCATGGCAAAGTGAAGTGGTCTACTTCCAAGGACCTGTCATGTACAGTTAATAGATTGGAGAAAGACAATTCTAACTTTAAATTTTAAACGTTAGCCAATGTTTCTTTTGAGGAACACAATGGAAAATGGAGTGGTATTTTTTGTTGGTTTTTTTTGTTTGTTTTTTCTCCTAACTAGAGAAATATAAAATATGGGTTGAACTTGGACTGGTTTTCCAATGTGTGTAATGCAGAAAATATGCTTTCAAGTACCTTTAAGAGCTGCCTGCCCACCTTGTGCTGTTTCAGCTGCTTTTCAGTTGGACATGGGACTATCTCCGGTAGCATTGCGGTAGCAGCTTTTGTAACAGACTTTTGATGCAGATCTTGCTGCCTTCCTCTCCAGACAGAATTCACTTTAATCACAGAAATTTATTTTGCTTAGGTCAAAGTTCTGCTGATTAGCACACTGTTTTGTGTTTGTTGGGGTTTATTAGTTTGTTTTGGTTTGGGGAAGGTGGGTTGTTTTCATTTGCATGTCTGTTTTAATGGGGCTTTGGTTTAAAAAACCCCAAAAAAAGGTTAAAAAAAATCACAAATAAAAACCATTTAGGGATGAAATGATTATAGAAAAAAGTCAGTGTCTCAGCCAGGGCAGCAGGAACAAAAAATGCATCAGGTAAGGAAATATCAGTGTAACCAAAGAGATTTCTTATTAAGATGCAGGAGAAAAGGATGAAATTTTTTTGTTAAATTTGTTAAGTTTAGCTTTTCATTTGAACATTGGAATCTTAATACATAGGCGTATGTATCCATTCAATCATATATGTATTCATTACAGGAGGAGAATTGCTCTATAGGCTCATGTTTCTCTCCACTGGATAAGGAATTCATATTTCAGCCTCCCACTCTTTGGGAGGATTGTTTTATCTCTGTTGGATTCTTCCTGATCCAACTGATGAATGGGTTAATCTGAAGTTTACTTAGTAGTGGAAAATGGACCAGAGAGCTGTGTCTGCTATGCAACAATGTGTTTTTCTAGGTTTGTTCATGTGTCCAGTGAATCTCTGAATTGTTAAAATGATGCTGACAACATCATGTTAGTGAGTTCATTGTTGCAGCTCTAACTTCTGTGTGACTATTGTGTATCTCTTGTTCCTCTCATCAGAACGGAAATATTCTTTCAAATTAAGTTTTAAATATTTAAAAATAATTTGAAATGTGGAGTTGACCAAAAAAAATGTAATCATAAAGTGTTTAGTAATTTTCTTTGAATTGATTGTTGTTCTTCCTCTTCTTGGACAGGTGCATTTTCCCCACCGATTAAATCTCAAGCCATAATCTACCCTAATTTATTATTGGCTTGTTGCTACAGCAGTCTGTACTGTCTGTTTTGTTTTTGGTTTTCTCTCCACCTCTTTGACTTGCAAAACCTTTATCTTAAACATTTTAAAGATATGTTTTGTGGTTTGGGTATTCTTCTAACACACTGGTAATTTGTCTTAAAAGTTCTACTTGAAAAGAATGTGCAGCATCTATTCTTCCCCCCCCCCTTATTCTTTTGAAGTATTTTCATGAGTCTTTTTAGCAGATGATATCCTTATGTCAGAAGATAAAAGCAGGAGATGTGCCTGTTGAATTTGTGAATGATTCATAAAGACCTTGCTTTACTTTGTATAGTCTAGATTTTTAATGACTTAAATAAGAATACTGGAGAGTTTGTACTTTGATACTCTTCATTTTGTGGATTTTCTACATTTTCAGGACTCCTCCTGTTCTTTCGAGGCTTTGTTAATTATCTCAAAGTCAGAAATATGTCTGAAAGCATGGCAGCTGCTCACAGAACAAGATTTTTTTTCTTGTACTAAAGGTAAGCAATTTTTAGTGGTAATATCTTTCCCAGGAAAACACAGATGGATGAAATACTTAAAAATAAATAATCAAACTTCTGTCACCTAACAGAAGTTGCATGGCTTTTGAACATCTGTCATGAATGTCATATATATTCTACGTGGACTTGAAAATATCTGCAGTCTCTTGAAGTCATGGAATTTTAAAGTAAATAGAGCATCTTCTTGCTTCCAGTCCTCCGTGGAACTAACATTCAGTAACAAAACTGAAGAGGAAACTGTTTTTTTTCCCAAGCAAGAAACAATATTTGCTGCCTGTCAGAATACTATCCTTTGTCTTGAAACACTAGCTTTAGTAGTCAACCTCTTGTCAGCAAGTTAAGAAGTGCTAATCTGCCTGCATATTAAATCTGATTGACACGGTTCTGAACATGCAAACAATAGATGAGTTTTTACAGGACTGGATTAAGACAGTTGTGTACAAGTATGATTACTGTGAATGCAACAGTGTGCTTTATATATCCTTTGGGTAGCTGACTAATCAGTCTGGCACATATGCACTCAGTTTTTTTCTTCTTTTTAATACTTTTTATCCTGTAGCTGGACTTTACTGGACATCACCATGTCATTTAAACCAGGGGTTTCAGTCTGTATTCAGCTTTACTTAAGTTACATGACAAAGTAAATTTATGCCTGGAAATTAGTATTGCAGCATTTACATTAAACTGCACTCTACTTAGAAATGCTCAAATACTGCATTTTGACTTAACTGAGAAGCTATGTTTGCTGTAATAAAGCAGGTTTTCATAGCTTTTCTCCGGTATTGCTCACAGGATTGATATGAAGTAACCAGGAACACATTATTGAAGCCTGAAAAAAAATGAGATACTATTTGGCTAGAAAAAAAAAAAAATCTCCTTTTATACAAGTGATATTTAAAAACAGCTGATGGTAAATATCTATGCTATACAGTATAGTTCTTGATACTGGAAGAAGTCTCCTAATGTAACTGTAACATAGTATTTATTTCTAATGTGCTGTTTGGTCAAAATTATACAATAAGTTAAAGTTAAATAACTGGGACTTAAAATGCCTTTTAGTTGCCAATTTAGGTTGGTTACTACATGGCAGCATTTCCTATTTACAGTAGTTACGTATTCTTCCTTTTCCTTGCAATGTGGTAACCTCTTTAGAATACCAAAATTTGTAGTGGCTAGATGGAAAATATCTGTTAGCTTTCAGTACAGTAGAACTTACAAGTACTATCTAAAAAGCAATTGTTAGGACTAATTGGTATTTGAAAATCATAGCTTGAAGAGAATGAAAGTATAGGATAATGAGGGGTGTGACAGCTCTGCTGCAGTTACAGTTCTGCTTTGGGACTAAACGCTATCTGATTTAGCATTATCTGAAATTAATGAGTTGTTCTGTCTGACTTCAATGTTTTTGAATTTTTTTCTTTACCTGTAAGTGTCACGGAGTTGTATGGGCTGATAAGGTCTGTGGAGTGTTGACAGAGCTGGACACACAAATACTACTCTTTTTTTGAGGCATCTTTAAGTATTGAAACAAGCAGTTCAGATTAATTGCTGTTGCACTTATATATCCTTGTTCTTGCGTAGACAGGTAACTTCTTCTACAGTGACTATTATTTTTAATAATAAATATTACCTCTACAGGTACAAAATATTTTCAGGTGCTCTTTTGAAATGACAGTAAAACAACAGGTATTGCTTTTTTTTCCTCTGACATGAGGGGGGAAACAGGCTGCTGTTTTGCTGCTTTTAGGTTTAACATCAGTTAGCAATGCTCCTTCTAGTGAATCACCACAATGAACTGAAGTACAGCTCTTTCTTTATCTTCAGACTGCATCGAACAGACATTCCTTTCCTATACCAGTGTGAAGCTTCCAGAGGATCTGTAACCTTGCAAGTTAATAGGATAGAAGACTACTAAAACCAGAAGACAAATTAGTGAAGATACGGCTTCAAAAACAAATGACGGGATGGTTTATGCTCAAATAGCAGTTCTGGTCATTCTAGTAAATATTTAGAATTGCTGCCTTTTGTTTTAGCACATTTGTATATGTGCTTATTAAAAAGTATTCAAGTAAGAATAAACCATCTGTTACTATAGATTAGGTACAGTCAAACTCAGTTAATCTGTGCTTGTGTCTGAAAGATTTAAGTGGTAACTTGTTTCACAGCGTGTATGTGCCACTGAGTTGTTGACATGAACATTGAATACAATGAAATGCATTAAATGATTCAGATTAACCCGTTTAGACAGGGGTTTTTTTATATAATTTAGATTCATCTAATGATTGTGTAGAACACTTTTCAAGTTTACTAAACCCCAAAATTCCTTGTTGTCACAAACCTGTATTTGCCAATATTTTATCAAATTCAAGCCAATATACTGGTTTGCTTAAAATGATACTCCACTTTGAGTCCCCTGTAAATAACTGCATAAATGACTGTTGGAATTGCTTCTTAGGAAATATGTCAAAATATATTTTGTAACAGCATATTCTCTAAATTTTGTTTAATCTTATAGCTATATACATATTTTTTGTTAATTGGCTTATTAAGGATATAGTTACTATTAGATGTAATTTTGGAGGTAAAGGCATTGAGTTGTTTGCCTCATCCTAACTTTCCTCACATGCATTGTTATTAACTGGTTTGGGCTCGAGCCTGAAATATGTTATTCATATGCATGATCCCATTAAAATCATAGAATGGCTTGGGTTGGGAAAGACGTTTAAGATCATCAAGACCAACTGTTAACCTAGCACTGCTTTGTTCACGTTAGCAGGGCTGGACAGCCTTGTTTAGTCCTTGGTCATGCAGTTGAATCCCCATAGGTGCACCTTTGTTCCTGAGACAGAGTATAACACTGGTTCTGTTTAAGAAGTCTTGAGCTTAGTATAAATACAGTACCCACACTGAGGGCTTCGCAAAAGAAAAATCATGTAGCTATCTTATAATGCTTGTTTAGAATAAATACTTTGCCATTTCCTGAGAATAAACTAATTTAAATGTAAGGTAATTTTTGAAATAATCTACAAAGAGATAGAAAAAAAATTATCTTACTTTTAAAGCTCTGAAAGTAGAAAATGTGTTGCACCTCTCCTTAAAATTAATTTAAGGTTTACCATTAATTTCTTATAAATAACATCTCTTTAAGGGGTACTGCCTGCTGTTCATACATGTGTGGTTTCCTTTAAAGTTTGTGAAATTTAGGATTCTCCTTGAGTAGGAGAATACATCTCTCAGTCCTTGGACAACTGGAATCTCAGTTGCAAAAATACGTTGGTTGTTGGTTGCACCTTTGAGGAAAAAATTGCAAATACTTCCTCCAGTTTTTCTTTTTATATTAGAATTTTGCCTTTTTATTACTAACTTTAAGAACAGTGAGGTTTATGTTGTTTTAAGCTAGTGCTGTATTCAGTTTTGTATCTATAATGAATGTTTAAAATATACATATATAAACTGGTCACATTATTCATTTTCTTGATCTTTCAGAGATACTGACAGAGACTAAAATTTTAAGGGCACCTCCACTTCCCAGGTTTTTATGGAAAGAATAAAATTTAGCATTATGTTCAATATAGATTGGGATTTCCTTCTAAAGTCATCTGTTTATTTCTGTGTTCTTTTGCATTCATTGTCCATACAAAAAGGAAACGGATAATAAAACATTGCTTTGTTTTACTAATTAAGACTTTATACGTTCTGGGGTATTCATATTTCATATTGAAAAATGCACGCTGCAATATTTGTGTCAGCATGTAATTCTAGACAAATCACTTGGCAAAATGAGTACTAACCAATGCTCTCTACTCTTCATCTCATTTTATGCAACCAGCTGTAAGGACATTTCTTTTTAATGAATTGATACAACTGTGTGAAGCAAGCAGTATTGATTCATTTTCTGTGTTTGCTAATATCAAGTAGTGCTATTTCCCAACTACATCAATTTTTCCAAAATTAAGTAGCAGTCTTCTGATGAAATTGTTTGCTTCACTGCATTTTACAGAAAGCTTCATACAGGTACACGGTTTCATTGCGTTTTGTTATTTTTCTGGACTACTGAGGAAACCTTGTTTGGACAGAAAGAATATGTAGGGTTAAAAACATACGCATGTTATCTAATCCTCTGTAGTTGATGCAGCAGTTTGGTAGCCTGAAATCTCATCAGCAGGAGGAAGGGAATTGGGACACTGTTTTCAAAGACTGCAATCTATTCCAGATGTGTCAAATGCTGCATATTTTCCTTGCTATTTCCTGTGAGCTTGGTTAGGAGCAGCTGGCTGTGTGGTTTAGAGACACCTGGCCAGCTTTGCTTTGTGTCTTAGTTGGGGGGGTTGGGGGGGTGGAGGGGAAGAGGGAATGGGAATCTCTGGTATCACAATGAAGTTGTCTGTAAACAGATTTTGTATGAATGCAAATAAGACTTTGAAGTTTGGGGCAAAAAACAGTTGGAGAAGGGAGGTGGGGAGAGAAACTGCCATTTTATTCAAGCAACTGGTATGAACATAATTTCTTTAGTTTTGTCATCTACTTTATCCATATGGACACCACAGGAAGATGGACTAGTTGAATATGATTCAAATAGCCTGTGACTCTGTTAATGCATTTCAGAACTGATCCATCGCTCACACTTCTACCCCTCTTATGGAATGGAGGTTGTGACCAAGCTCTTATTTTGCTGTCTTACCTAGAGTACTGACACAGCCCTCATCCTGCAACAGATTTTAACTTGGTTTCAACACCCTACTCTTTCTGGGTCTGCTTCTCTCCTTTTAAATGATGACAGCAGGTGAGAAAAAAGTGGTTTTATTAACATGCTGTCATAACATCAAAAAGCTTTTAATCTCTTTTCCGCTTTCTGAGAATGTTCTCCCATAGTACTGCACCTTAGTCTCTCCTGTGTGGTTGCTTGCATTGTTCACTTCAACAGAAAACTCATCTCATGAAATTAGTATTGCTTTCTTGACTTCTGAAGGGAAGGTGAATAATCTCTGGTACAGAAATATATCTCAATAAGGAAAAATATATTCCTCTAATCGTGCTAAAAAGTGACTAGCATATCACAGAATCATAGAATAGTTAGGGTTGGAAAGGACCTTAAGATCATCTAGTGCCAACCCCCTTGCCATAAGCAGGGACACCTCACACCAGACCATGGCCTTGAACATTGCCATGGATGGAGCACTCACAACCTCCCTGGGCAACCCATTCCAGTGCCTCACCACCCTAACAGGAAAGAATTTCTTCCCTATATCCAATCTAAACTTCCCCTGTTTAAGTTTGAACTCGTTACCCCTTGTCCTGTCACTACAGTCCCTAATGAAGGGCCCCTCCCCAGTATCCCTGTAGGCCCCTGTCAGATACTGAAAGGTGCTATGAGGTCTCCACACAGCCTTCTCTTCTCCAGGCTAAACAGTCACAACTTTCTCAGCCTATCTTCATACAGGAGATGCTCCAGTCCCCTGATCATCCTCGTGGCCCTCCTCTGGACTTGTTCCAACAGCTCCGTGTCTTTTTGATGTTGAGGACACCAGAACTGCACACAATACTCCAGGTGAGGTCTCATGAGAGCAGAGTAGAGGGGAAGGATCACCTCCTTTGACCTGCTGGTCACGCTTCTTTTGATGCAGCCCAGGATACAGTTGCTTTCTGGGCTGCAAGCGCACACAGCAGTTGGCTCATGGTCATTTTCTCATCAACCACCACCCCCAAGTCCTTCTCTGCAGGGCTGCTCTGAATCTCTTCTCTGCCCAACCTGTACCTGTGCCTGGGATTGCTCCGGCCCAGGTGGAGGACCATGGTTAAACCTCATGAGGTTGTCACAAGTGTGTCAAGGTCCCTCTGGATGGCATTCCTTCCCTCCAGCGTATCCACCGAACCACACAGCTTGGTGTCATCGGCAAACTTGCTGAGGGCGCACTCAATCCCACTGTCCATGTCAGTGACAAAGATGCTGAACAAGACCGGTCCCAACACCGATCCCTGAGGGACACCACTCGTCACTGGCTTCCAGCTGGAGACTGAGCCATTGACCACAACTNAGGTGGAGGACCATGGTTAAACCTCATGAGGTTGTCACAAGTGTGTCAAGGTCCCTCTGGATGGCATTCCTTCCCT
>NDXB01008897.1:0-15997 GCA_002631895.1 Agapornis roseicollis
TCTCTCTGGAAGCAGGGGAGGGCAAGAAAGGGGGGTTGAGTGAGTGAACGTGCTGCCTAGCTGAGTTTAAACCACGACAGTCACTCTTTAAATTTTGTTTATAAGTAGTTGAACAGGCCCAAAGCTAAGAGGAAATTTAACAGTAAAAGACAAATTGGTCACACCCTATGGGCTTCACACTTGGTTTCAGATACCTTAATAACCAGGGGATTTGTTGGGCATGATATCTACACAGCTATATACCTGTAAAACATCTGTAGTAATATCACTGTGATAAATCTTCTTTCTCTCAGGAAAAAAAAAACAACTATTTTCATTCAAATAACAAACGATCACAGATTTCACTACTACATAAGAAATTTAGGGGATCTGTAATCTAAACCATCTTTTTGTAGATAATGTTGTTTTCAATATATCCTGCATTACTGGGTGAGGTTACCAGCTGAGAAGACCCAAGCTTACTTTTTGTGTCACTAAAAAGAGCTAGACAAAGAAAGCTCTATTACCCATTAAAGGGTAATGCAGTCGATTACATAAACCACACATAAGTGTCAATATGACTTTTCTCACAACACAAGGAGTGCGTCATTTTATATGTGAAGTGACTGATGCAGTACTTTTAGAAACATGAACTTAATATTAGGTATCCATACCCATATTTAAGATATTTAAGATATTAATCTCTAGTACATCACTAAGGATGATGGCAGGATGATGAAGTTAACTGAAACAGTAGCAACTAGTTCAGTGAATATTTCTCTTAAAATCAGATATAGCCCAGAAAACGATTATTCCACTAAGTCTTTGTCACTAGAATAATTTTTAAATGAAATGATTATTTGGGTTTGTAAACCAGAGGTCACTCAAGACTGGGAAAAGGAAAGGATATGAATTACATCTCTATATTGCCTGCAGCCACCCAGTGGTGTGCATGTACTGAAGGAAAGTGAATTACAGCATACAGGCATCTGGAGAAAATGCCACAGGTGTTGACTGAGACAGATATGTTGAGGGAAAACTGACGTGATTGCTCTGGTCAGAAATAATAGGAAAAAACAAGGTTGCTTCACTTTCCAACTAATGGCTGAACAGTTAGGGATTACTAGAAATTAAGTACTAACTATAATGCCAAGTTAATTTTGTGATGGTAACACCCCTACCCATACTTAAAGACAAGACTGTGTTTTAGGACAAGATTTGAAACCTCCATCAAAAGTAAGGTACAGACCATTTTCTTCCAAAAACCTTGGCTTTTAGTTAGCCAAATCTGAATTCCATTTGAGGAATTCATTAGGTTGTATTGTTTTATTGATTCAAGATCCTGATCTAATTTGCATGTGTAAATTTGCAAGAACATTTCCCATTACTTAGCTATATGGCTTGAGTAACTGTTGATTTCCTCCTGCACAGCTCTGATTTTTGCAACCAAGGATGTCATCTCAGTTTTAGATACCTGTTGCATATGCTTTATAGAAAAAATAAAGCAGTGCAAATGTAAATGTCTGGAAAGACATCTGTAAATATCTACAATTTCCTACCAATCATAAAGCTCTCAAACCAGAATGCATCAACTGTTTGTAGCACTGAAAATTTTCCTTCATAGAAGTTCTCAAACCAGAATGCATCAACTGTTTGTAGCACTGAAAATTTTCCTTCATAGAAGTTCTCAAACCAGAATGCATCAACTGTTTGTAGCACTGAAAATTTTCCTTCATAGAAGTACTAGAAAAAGTTTATTTGGATCTTAAGTTTCTCTTACAAAGAAATTGTTTTCTTTCATCTCTTTCTGTTTTCTCCTTAGAATTCTCTAATACTCATCTTAGTTTCAGCACTCTGTGGGAGGTGGACAATGAAACTCACTTGACTATGAGATAATATGTCTGGTATACTACCCTTTTTTATAAGGAAACGGACACTTGGATATGTTCTGAATTCAAAGTGAGTAAGGTGAATCAAGAAACAGAGTCCAAATAAAATTTTATAATGTCTGGAAACTCTGGAAAGGAGAAAAGGGGAGCCCCTCACCTGAAGATTCATGATCAGTCATCTTCTTATCTTTTTTTCACTAGAGATTTAAAACCCTTTTAAAAACTCAGACATTCCCATCCCCAAAAAATGGAGATGACAAAGAATACACAGATTCAATGGTGTTGGTTTCCAGTCCTGTGCAGTGGAAGCTGAACTGAAGGACGACTCCTGTTCCAAAGGGTCTTCTCTTTCAAAAAGTGTGACAAGGTAAAGTAAGGCAAGAAACTTCCATCAGAAATAAACTTCCAAAAGTGACTCACTTATTTACTCTGAGATGTGTAAGTGGGTATCTTTTACTTATTGCTTAGTAACTTGGAAAAGGATAAATAAGAAAGTGAGATAATACTAAGGCTACGACCTCATATTTTAACTCACAGGAAAGCTGTCGTTAAAACAATTTAAATGACTGAAAACACCATGGCTACTTACTGATGTGTCCAAACCCTAGCAAGATCACAGCTTCTCTGAAGAGAAAATTGAACAGTATTCTCTCTTTAATTCTGGAATGCTTCATTTACTTTAAAGAAAAGTTTGCTAGGTAGCTGTAACAGAGAAAGAAACACTCACAGAAGATAAACCTGCCACAGCAGAAAAAGATCCATAAACCTTTCTACAGGCAGTGCATCAGAGGATCTGTATCAAATTGATGTGTCAAATCAAAAACGTGCAGCAGCATGAGCAAAAACCAAAACACGAATTCAGGGATTAAGAATTGAATAACTGAGTTGTTTAGAACCATGCTATGCAATGCTGTGCAAAATCACCTTGCTGGCGTAAGGCTTGAAGGTGATTCGAAAGTTTAATTTTTTAAAACTTCTGGAAAATTTTTCCTGAATTGCCAACCAGTAATTCTGAAATTGTTGGAAATCAGGAAAAAACACCCCCAGAATTAGCAAAGCTCCAATAAATAGGGACCTCTTACAGACAAATCAACACAGGTTATATAAAGGCAAAGTACATGTCAAAAAATACATAATGAAGATTTATATTCAATAATAATGGAGTCAGTAAGAATATTGACAAGAGAGATCAGGTTAATACAGCATACCTGGATTTCCTAAAGGCATTCTACAAGTACCTTTTTAAAAGGTTTCTAATAGGCTAAGCAGTTATGAGAATACGTGTCCTCACATGAATAAAGTAGCTGATTAAAAAGGAAGATATGGGAAGTTAAAAGCTATTTCTCTCTCTAAAAAGAGATATTCAGCAGAGTCACACAGGATTTATTTGATACCCTGGTGTGTAACATATTTTTAAGCTATCTGAAAAAAGAAGTGATGAGTGTTATGACAGACTTTCAAGATGTTACTGTTATACATGGTGGTAAAGACAGGAACTGACTGTGAAGAACTGCAGAAGAACCTCGCAACTAAGCAACTGTGTGAGATAATTGCAGATGAAATTCAGGTAGGACACTTGTAACACAATGTACAAGGCAAAAAACAGTTTTACCTACACTGTGATAAGCCAACCACTAATACAGGCCACTGTATATAGAGCTGTGAAAACATAAATCCAATACCCAGGAGTGTGAAAACAGAGAAGTAAGCATTAGCTATTTCAATTACTAAGAAAGAACAGAAAATCAAACAAAAATAGCATTGTCTCATTGTGCAAATCCATTGTCCAATTGCATCCTTTAAAACTGTATGCTGTTTTGGTCCTCCATTGCAGCAAGACTAAATCAGGCTATAGAATAGCTCTTTCTAAACTTCAGTGATTTTTATTAACAGCTCTATTTTCATTGCTGCTGTAAAATAGAGGAAAAATGAAAATTTTGGAACATGTCCCAATTTTTTGGAGGGATGCTTGCTGTAGTGTGGAGTGTTCTGATGCTGATAAGAAAAAAAAAAAAGAAAGAAGATTTTGAGCTTAAGGATTTAATGTGTAAAAATTGTAGGTGTATTTCATAATTGGCAACAAACAAGGAGGAACTACTGGGAATATCAACTGTATTTCATTAAAGAGATATGAAAAAGAAAAGCCAAAGCAGCCACTCTATAGATTTCGTTTTTGTGTAGCTATAACAGCAACATATTGAATTTACAGGAAACCTCATTTAGAAATTACTAGTAACCTAACATTTTCTTTCTCTCTTAGCCTATATTGGTTAACCTTTGAAGCTGGAGAAGATTCATTCTTTTGGCCTGCAGGAATAATTACAAAGAATTTAAGCAGGAAATCCCAAGACCAGAAATAAGGAACTACTTGGATTTGATACTTCTGGGAATTAATAAATACACTTTGGACTTGGTACTTCTGGGAATTACTCGATACACTTTGGCAGTACAAAGGTATTCATTCCCAAAAAACCCAAATGTTAGGCAATTTGTAACAAAGTTAGCAAACACCTTGCAATGGGATTTTTTTGAAGAGAAAACCGTAAACTGGAACAATGTAGATTACAACGTAATGCTGTTTAAAGTGGTGTCACTCAGGAGCAAAGCTAAGTGACCTGTACTGCAAAATCATAGAATCATAGAATAGCTAGGGTTGGAAAGGACCTTAAGATCACCCAGTTCCAACCCCCCTGCCATAACCAGGGACACCTCACACTAAACCATGGCACCCAATGTTTCATCCACCAACAGGGATGGAGCACTCACAACCTCCCTGGGCAACCCATTCCAGCATCTCAGCACCCTCACAGGAAAGAATTTCTTCCTTATATCCAATCTAAACCTCTCCTGTTTAAGTTTGAACCCATTACCCCTTGTCCTGTCACTAGTCTCACTAAAATATCTCACTAAAGAGCAAATTATAAAAAGGCTAAATAAATTACATGGGAAATTCAGACCTAAGGGCTGTAAGATCACATCAGGAACGGTGCAATAATCTACCTGGTGCTTCAGAGAAAAGCTAGCTGAATTTTTTGCGTTGCTTGTTTTGATGTAGGACACTGATATCCTTGACCTTTTCTGTGGTGATCTTCTGGTGTGCTGCAGTCATGACTTCTGGTTTTTCCTCCCAGGTTTTGCATTTTGTATGGTTTTGAGAAGCGTGCTGTGGCCAAAGCTGGGGGAAAACAGCGAGGAGGTGTTCTGAGGCTTTCATAGTCTAGCAATTTGTTGTATGGTTGCCTGCATTTGGGTTAACAACTTCAGGTCCTTTTGTTACATTATTCTCCTTTTTTTTTTTTTTCAATAAAACAATGCCAGAAATCATCATGCCACATCCCACAATTATCAATCACAAAATGGTTATGAGGCCGTTGGTCTCCCAACTTTACCTGTCTTTAGGAACATGTTCATTTCTCAATGTCCTCCTTAAGGAAAACATACCCAAGAAATTAGGCTAACATAACTTTTGGGAAATAATCAACATTGCATTGTAATTATGATTTCATTGAAGTATGTAAGAATAGTAATAGTGTCCAGATTGCAGTTGGGAAAAATAGAGTATATCATGAATAAGGAAACAGTAGGGAAAGAAAAGAACTCTTAAATACACAAGAAAATTTTGTTAAGAACTACTTACACTGATTTTCTGAAATCAGTGAAGACTTCCCTTCTGAGGAACATTGAATCAACATAACCTAACTTTTTGCTATGCCTGTTATCTCCTTTCCATTCTGTCTTTCCTCTGCTTTTCCATATATGCATATGAAGAGTAGCAAGTCCTGGCATGTGAGCAAAGCGAATGAGAAAAAAAGAATTCTTCTAGCTTTTAATGTAAACAGCTATATGTTTGTGAAATTATCCTGAGTTCAGCTGTAACAGTTATTTTTTCTTCTTAGTAGCTGGTGCAGTGCTGTGTTTTGGCTTTAGTCTGAGAACAATGCTGATAACACACCAATGTTTTAGTTGTTGCTCTCTCAGTAGCATTTGCCCTGATCAAGGACTTTTCAGTCTCTAATGCTCTGCCAATGAGGAGGGGTACAAGAAGCTTGGAGGCAGCAAAGACAGGACACTCACACTAGCCAAAGAGGTATTATCCATGTCACAGCACGTCATGCCAGTATATAAACTGGGGGGGAGCTACCAAGAAGGGACTGACTGCTGCTCGGGTCAGGCTAGGTATCAGCTGGTGAGTGGTGAGCAATTGTATTGTGCATTGCTTGTATTTTCTGAGCTTTTACTTCTTCTCTTTTTGTTTCCTATTATTATTGGTATTATTGGTATCATTTCTATTAGCACTATATTTTGATTTATCTTAGTTCTTAAACTATTCTTATCTCAACCCATGTGGTACACATTCTTTCCATGCTTCTCTCCATCCCTCCTGGGGGGAAGGGTAGGGTGAATGGCTGTGTGGTGCTGAGTTACTGGCTGGACTTAAACCATGACAGAAATAAAAGTATTAACATACGTTATAGAGATACCCTATAATTCAAGAAAACAATTTAAAGTGTTAGCATGAAACAATTTTAATAAAAGCATATAGATATGGTAGTAATTTATTACAGAAAGACCTAATAAATTGAAATCCATGTATAATAATGTTTCTTCAATAATACATTATAGTAAAAGAAAAAGTAATAAATAAGCTGAGGAAAACTAAAGATTTAAATCATCATGAGAACAGAATAAAGGCACGCTATGGAAAAG
This sequence comes from Agapornis roseicollis, assembly GCA_002631895.1. Taxonomy (NCBI): domain Eukaryota; kingdom Metazoa; phylum Chordata; class Aves; order Psittaciformes; family Psittacidae; genus Agapornis; species Agapornis roseicollis. The sequence continues at coordinate 6,576 of NDXB01008897.1, forward strand.
ATGACAAGGAAACAAAGCATTACTCAACTAACTGAAGTTTGATGTTTTAAGCTTCAACAACCAGTGCCATCTTTAGCCCACCAATCAAATATATATATATACACATAGAAGCACTGTAGTAAATTATACATATATTTTTCATTGACCTACTTCTGTTCCATCCATTACAGGGACTACTTTCTCCTCTAGTCTCCTCTCGCTAAGTGTAATAACATCTCTGCCTTTGGGCTAGGTGAGTGGCAACTAAGTGAGAAAAAAACCCTATTCATGCTTATGCTAAAGGGAGTGGCTCAACTGACACTTCGTTTAGGAATTTGGCTTTTCACATTTTATCATAACTTGAAAATAATTCTAAACTCTTAGTTCCCACCCATCCATACCCTAGTTGGATTGGCTCTTCCTTTCAGGTCACATGTCTCAAGCACAAATCTGTACTCAGGAACAGCAAAGTCAGAGACAGAAGCTCAAAGCACAGACCTGAATAACGCACCCAAAGAAGAGGGAAAAAAAGGATAAGTGGTGTCAGTTGAATTCTGAGCCTGCATCTGGCTGAATGAGAGGTCTTGAACAAATCAAAATACATGCCTCTCTTTGTCCATTCCTAAAGTAAGATCAGTTGTCTTATCCTTGGATAAAAATGCCCACTATTTGATCCAAAGCCCAGCATCCTTTGATTGACCTGGTTTGACTCAGACCTAACCCAAAATCTCTAGTCATAACACTAAAATATCTTGGATAAAAGAGATGCAGATACCTGCAAAAGCTCCCAGTCATGAGTGTCTGTATCCAGGTACTTAGAAGTACTAACAGGGATGAAAACATAAATACTATTGATATGACCCAACACAGCATGAGGCACAGTGAGCATCTGAGGTAGTTCTACAGCATAAAGGAAGTTTCAGTGAAGGTAGCTCTGCACTATATATAGACTGCAATCCACTCATTGTTTAGTCTGCACTAGTTTTCCACAACCACTAGGCCTGAAAGCTAGGTTCAAAATCATGGTATTATTTTACTGATTTCAGTGGTTAAAAGATGGTGGAAATAGAGAACAACACAGGATGCACTCTTGTGGGTGAAACTTCTGTGTTTCTGTAAATCAAGAACAGGGAAGACCATGGCAGAATGCTGTCTGTGATAGTTCTCTACAAATTTAGTGAAGGCAGGCTAAAGTCAGGTGCAAAGTAGTGCTGACTTGGCCTACCCACAATAGGAAGAATCTAATGAAATAGGATTTTGTGGTTGAAATTGGTTTTACCACTCTCCCTTAATTGTGGAATAATTCCAGAAAATCCTATGGGCAGATTGGTTTGATACCACTCTATTCATCTTGTAGTTTTCACTTGATTTGTACTATTCTTGTCTTTCTACTTTATAAAATTAATGTGGCTAGGGAGAAGGTGACTAGACTTTTATGATGACAGAACGTGATATAATAACTTAATGAGGCAGTAGTGCACAATTGCATCTAGGTATGCAAGTTATGTACAAAACCTCTGGAAACAGTAGTCTGTATTGTATGCATATTGCGTACCTATATCTCCTCAAAATTTATATGCAAGTGGGTTTCATCAGAGCTGCAATATGAGACAGATTTTGAGATTATATTGCCAGACAAGGCTAAACGCTTCATTAGTAAAGTACCATCATCATATTTCTTGCTAATATTGGAGTCTTCTTTTGTATCTGAGCTGAATTTTATAAGCATCCACTGGGATTGCCAGGGTAAAAAGATACACAGGAAGACTTGAGACCAGGCTTGCAATTTTGTTTTTAAGGGTGGTTTTAGAATCATAGAACAATACAGCAGTTAGGGTTGGAAAAAACCTTAAGATCATTTAGTTTAGAGCTTCTTCCCTCTCCCTCCCAAAAGCACAATGTTCTAATAGAGCCCTCAAAGTGCATAAGAAATTCAATTTGATTAGATATTAAATATTCCCTATACAAAAGGGAGATAAAAACCAACCAGGTTTTTTTTTACAAAAGATAAAGTAATAAAATTTTGAAAAAAATCAGAATCCTCATCAGCATCACTACTGAACAAGTCTAGAAACACAAAGGCAAAAATGGAGGTTTATTGTTTCAGTCTGTTCTAGTCTTATCTGAGCAGCAAATTATTCTGCTGCTGGTAAGATAAAGGTCTTAACCAAAGAGCAATACACTTCTCTAGACCCTTAAATATTCTGACCTGGCAATTTCTAAAGATTCCAAGCAGCAAAATATGAATAGCATGCAATTTTTAATCTCCCTCGTTTCATTTCTTCTGCTGAAGTTGTTGAGTGACAGAAAAGACAAAAGTAGATAAAACCTTTTCAAGTACACATCTATCCTAAGTTGGGATGGTTGTGGCTAATCCTCCCATGAATAAGCTAAAGATGCAAGACTGTTAACACAAAGCTAAAATTTTGGAAGTCCTTGTGGCATTTTTCATGAAGGAGCTTTTCTATTCAGCAGAAGTTTTCAAAAGTTCTCTTTTGGCCCTGCTATCCTCAATCCGAAAGAGTGTTTATCACATGGGGTGGGGAAAGGAAACAAAAAAAAAGGGGGGAGTAAAAGGAGGGGAGAAAGCAAAAGACAGGGAGAAAGAAAAAGCAAACCAAAGTCTCTAGCTCAGTTTCAGTAGTTTGGAAAACCAGATACAGCTGACTGAACTTGGGTATGAATTGCCCTTTTCCTAGCATGCCAGTCTACCTTAGGCTAAGCTTTGCTTTATTCCAGTGCTTTGAACAGTACTCACCTGCTGTCAGGGATGCATTCTGACCAGAAACTCAGAGTCCCACAAAACTGATGAAAATTCTCAATAAGAGCAAATTCTGAAACATGGCATTTCTAGCAAATAGTTTATTTCCTCTTCACAAGGGTACATTCAAACTTGTTCCTAGCTGCAGTATTTCAGGCAAGGCAAATAGAAATAAACAATGGTTTCATTTCTCTGCATCCACCCATTTAGCAGCTGAATGCATCTCTGGCATTTGCCTCACATTTCTGATTCTGCTGCATAGGAACAGCTGAGTGACTTTCACATGATGTTCACATTATTAGGAAGATTGAATTGCAATAACTTTTGAAGTCCACATTCCAATGCCTTTTACATAAGAGCAACACAAATACATATCTAACAGCAGTGTTTAGTAATTGTAATTACTAAATTAACTATAATGTTAAGACTTTATATTGTAATTATTGATGAGAAAAAATTTAATGGTAAATTTGTACATTAAATTTTGTAGCAGTTGTCATTTTTTTGCTTACTTACTATTGACATAGTGCAACTCTTCAGCTTTAACAGCTCATACTTTCTCACTGTATAGGAAACCTTGATTCTTGAGATTTTATTTCTAGATGTGATATAGCTGAAAGATCTATATGCACTTCAACTTCTACCTTTGCTTTCTCTAAAGAATTATGGGAGGAATTTCTAATAGATTGGGCACAGATTGTTGTTCTGAATCTCAAAAATGAAAAGGCAGCCAGTATGAAGAGCACTTTCTTCTCACAGGTGTAGCCGTAACCTTTAATCAAATATTACAGCAGCATGTTCCGATCAGTAAATAGGTCTGGGAGAAGTCTCTGACCCAATAAAGCTTATCTATATCAGCAGCAAGTAACTTGTCAGTGGACTACGGCATTCCCTTAACTATTAGTTCTTGTGGTTCTTCAGATGTTATCTGAAAATGAAAAGCAAAACATTTTTCAAGTTCTGGTAGACTTAATTTAATTTTAAATTAGCAATGTAATCTAATTTAGACTACAGGTCTTCTGAACAACACTCCTCGGTGTCGCATTCACTGGTTTTAGAAAAACAACAAAAAATGTTTATAGACTACATTAATTACTACTAGGAAATTTCCTACTCCTCTTTTGGCCCATCTTAAATTAGTTTTATCACCTTAAGGACAACATTCCATCTCTGACCTGATAGCCAACGTATTAGAAGTCTGTATATCTATCTTTTAAAATTATGAATACTGGGCAGGTAGTTTTTATTCCAACTATGCTGCATCCCCTGACATCTCAACTTACAGATTATGTTGTCTTATCCATTTTCTATTCATGAATTCCACCATCCTGCTCCAATTATTTGTCTTTGCTTTCTTCCGAGTCTATAAATATTCTATGTTTTACCATTTGTCCTATTAGAAGCATTTTCCTTTGTCTCTGTAGCAGACACTTAGCAGTTCCAGCTAAGATTCAGTACCACACCAGCACTGTACTCAAAAGAACATTGTAGGCCATTGGATATAAACATTGCTGAGAAGATTTAGATAGCAGTGCAGTTTTATTAGGCAAACAAGGCACTGGCTGGGAATGTGAAATGGAGTTTCACATTCATGGCATTTGTGTTCATTTGTATTTTAGAATGGGATTACTGTGATTAGGAGTAACCACATGCATCTGACACACATAGAAATGCATGTCCTAAATATGTCCAACATCATGTTTGCGCACTGGAAAAAAAGCACCAGATAAATAGACACATCTTTAAAGCATTAGGAAAGACAAACAATCCTCACAGGATTTTGTCCCATAAATCCTTCTTCAGCTTTTTCCGTTGTTTCACAAAGCTCATTTCTTAGCTACTCTTCCTTGCCTTCTCTAGAGCTAACCCCTCCCCACCCACCACATAAAACTGGTAATTGTCAATTCAAAGAGATTAGAAATACTTTTTTGAAACTCCTAATCTGGAAAGTACTTTTTCTCTTTCACACTTTGGTAACCTTATCCAGTAACGAATGGGAACAACTCAAGCTACAATCTTCTCATGCAACAGGAGGTTTTAAAAGCAGCACATATACAGAAAATTATTGAAAGGAGGAAGTAGACAAGAGCTAAATGACAATTCCAGTGTTGGGCCACCTGTGTATTATGCAGAGAACATAATTAAGAGTGCAGGTTGTCTGTTAAGATAAGCTCTTTTTCAAATCCACCTCCTCATTATGCAAAGGGAGCTTTTCCGATTACATCAGGGTTGCATAAAAATTTCCAAATCCAAATAGCTGAATTGCAGTCCTTTCATTAAACAAAGAAAAATCCTGCTTTGCCTACTGTACTGGATAAGGGAAGAAATGCTTTTTGTCTGGAGGATAAAAAATACAAGGAAATGAAGGGAAAGCTTTGTGGGAAGAATTAAAGGCAAAGATGGAAGGCGAAAGTGACAGTTTGAATATTGCCTCCTAGCAGAAAAACTGCTGTCAGATTCAGGTAATAACACATCTAGGACAGCCATGAACAGGATGCTTTTTGAGAGTAGAAATAGCTAAAAAAAACCCCAAACCAAAAATATATCTGAAGATGGCTAGAGATTTTCTGAGTTGTTGTGGCAGGAAGAGCTGTCTAGTGCCAGTTCATTCTTACAGAAGAATCTACTCTTTCATCTATTTAGAATTTCAACAAGAAATATTCTTCCTGATGGACAGACACAGCATAGTAATTACCATATAATTTTACAGATTTATACATATCATTGAGTTTAAATGACACATATATTTATTTAATTTGCCTTTAATCAGAACCTCCCTAGGAGATGTATTTGCATACTGAAGTTGGAATTCTTAAGCAATTAAGAGGCCTGAAATGTTGCGTGTCACCAAGCTGCATCTCAATTTCTTGGTGGCTAGACCGCATACCTGAAAGAGATGACACCTGTCCTTAGAATGGTATTGTAAGACCTAAGGTATGCCAAATATATTGGTGAGGAAAAGAAAGATTTTATAATATTTTATTTTTTTTTAATACTCGAAAAGAACTTTTTTAGTCATTAATTCTTCTAGCATATAGATTTAAGGGGTAATGTTACCTAGACATAAGTTTCAGAGCTGAAGCAAGTCAGAACCAAATCTTGGGTTGAAAATGTGCAACTAAAAATTTTTTATGCTTAATTCCCAGTTCTCTGATAGCAAATACCACTGCACAAGTCAGAAGCTGCTTCATTTTCCCATTGGGATTACCTTCTAATGCCATAAAAATAAAGCCTATGGCAATTCATGTCATCTTAGATTTATCATTCCTTAAGTGCTGTATATTTTAAATGAAGATTCTGCCATGATACTCAGAATATGCCATTCAATATCATGTAATTCTCGTCTTTCTTAAACAAAGCTTAAACGTCTTTAAAAAAGTTAGCTGATAACATGACTATTTTTCATGTATCCTAACATTGAACAAGGATTGCTACTGATATTCATAGACTTTTTCATATCATTTTCACACCATTGCTCTCTTTTCCAAAGTGAACTTTTGAGAATCATTATAAAAAAAAAATATTAAAAAAAAAAAATTAGAATTAGAACTGTGAAACTATTATACATTCCTAAATTTTCTTGTGAGGAAATGTGTAGTACATTCAAATGAAGTATTTTAATATGGAGTTGTACATTAATATTTCATTGCATATGTATGCAATTTGTGATTAACTATAAATAACATAGAATGGCTTACAGCATTTTTCGCTGGAAATTGAAAAATGCTGTAATGAATATTGTTTGTAGAAAGGACTCAGCATAAGAAAAATAATGTAATAAATAGCATCTCTTTCAGAGTTCCCATATTCAAAGCAATGCCAGGAAATTATGGCTGTTTTCGACTTCACCCACAAGTAACAGCACACAAAACCCGGGTTCTAAATAAATGGCATGAGGAGTTAATAAGCTCTCTGCTGCAGAATTCATATCATTAAAATGTAGTGAAGTGAGCTGCCATTTAGGCTGAGCAAGAGCACTTGCAATTTCGATTGCTTTCAGAGTCTTATCTGCAAGCTTGACTTAGACCTAATAAAAGACTTTGGATCAAGAATCTGCTTTTTACTTTTGCAGAGCCTGACTAGTCTAACTTTAGATGATCAAGGACCACAGTGGTATGGAGCTCCTCTGCACAGGACACATAGATGAGGTGGCTGTGAAAGGCTGTTGCCACATCTTTGTCACTCTTACTGTGGAGCTGCAGAATTGGCTCAGGGACATCTCATTTTGGTTCACTGGCTGTCTGAATCTACCAGGAAACACCAGGTTTGAAAGAAATGTAGAAACAGATCCCCAGTAATTTTAAAGCAGCATTAGGATAGGTTGTGAATAGCCTTTGTCCTATTTGGTTTATTTGAAGACTAACAGGCTTGTCTATCTCCCTATGGCAGGAACACCCATGGAGCAATATCAGTCGCAGAAGTTCCCTGAAGACCTCATTTCAGCCTTACAAGGAAGAAGGCTGACAAGTTTTTTCTAGATTCACTTCCTCAGCTACACTTTCCAACATGCACTTCTCATGCTAGTAATAAATAACAGTGAAATGTAAAGGAGGTGGCAAAGCAATTTCTTTATAATCTCTAAATCATAATTCAGAAAAATCTCTTTTGTACAGACCTGTAGCAATGTGACTCAACCAAATATATTTTCTTATTTCTAAGAGGAGCACTTTAAAATAAGAATTTACTTTCACAAACAATGACAGTAAAATGTTTTCTTTTAGACAGTTCTCACTGTTAAAAATTCATTACTTTTTCCTCTCCATTCCTCTTTTTTTTTTTTTGCAATATATGTCATAATTTTGACAACATCATAAAACCAGTTAATAGTCAAAAGAATAACACTCTCAAAGTGTAAATGACATTAAGAAGGGAAGGGAAGGGAAGGAAAGGGAAGGGAAGGGAAGGGAACGGAAGGGAAGGGAAGGGAAGGGAAAGGGAAAGGGAAAGACAACAACCATACTAGCAGGAAAAACCTCACTTTCAGAGACAGAGGTTTAACTTTGATGGAGAGGGGAAGAAAAATGCTTTCAAAAAGGAACCAATCTTACAAAACCAGCAATCTCAAAGAATACTATGAAACAGTACATAAATCTTTAGAACTCACTTTTTTCTTATGTCTTAAAGAAGGAAAATCCCATTACAATCAAAACTCTTGTCTAATGTGCAAGAGCCCAGAGTAATAACTGGAGTTTTTAACATCATAGTTCTTTGTAGGAGATACTTCAAAGTTTTAATCTAAATTCTGATTCAAAATTACATAAATTAAAGTTATGGAAAAGTCTCTTTCAATCTGCCTGAAAATACATACAGATTTTCAAAGAAAGACTTAACCCTTTGAGCTTTTATCTCAATGTTTCTTACACCTCTGTAGTCTAAAGTTTGAAGACCATCTGTATAGTTTCTAATTTCATGAAGAATACTTCCTAATTCTCAGTCTGTTGAAAATGTTTTTCTCCTTTTTCTATCAGCAAAGAACAAGTGCGTTTTTAACATCAGTTCAGTCATGTTATATATATATATATATATATATATATATATATATATATTTTTCCAGAAAGGTCACTTCCTTCTGGAAAAGTAATGAAAGCAATGCTAAGACTAAGATTTCCATGCCACGCATGGATGAGTGAAAAGAGTGGGAAGAGAAGGCTGTAGAGGTGTATGAATGTTTGAAGCAGGGAAGAAATCTTCCTACAGAAAATTATGAATTGAAAGCCTGAAAACAAGACAATTCACAAGGGGAGAAGGGGAGTACAACTTCCTTCTGCAAGTAATACAGGAGCCAACAAGGAGAGGTGCCCTGCTTGACCTCGTGCTCACCAACAGGGAAGGGCTGGTTGGAAATGTGATGCTCTAGGGCAGCCTTGGATGCAGTGATCATGAGATGGTCAAATTCAAGATCCTCAGGATGGTGAGAAGAGTGTGCAGCAAACTCACTGCCCTGGACTGCAAGAGAGCAGACTTTGGCCTCTTCAGGAACCTGCTTAGTAAGGTTCCATGGGATAGAGCCAGAGAGGGCAGGGGCACCCAAGACCGTTGGATGATATTCAAGGATCACCTGCTGCAGGCTCAGGAGTGTTGCATCCCAGCTAGAAGGAAGTGCAGCAGGAGGGCCAGGAGACCTCCTTGGGTGGATAAGAAGCTGCTGAGGAAAATCTGAAGAAAAAAAAAAGGCTTATAAAAGGTGGAAGCAAGGACAGGTGCTCTGGGATGAATACAGGGATGCTGTCCAGGAAGCTAGGGACCAGGTAAGGAAAGCTAAGGCCCAGCTGGAATTAAACAGGTCGAAGGAGGTGATCCTGCCCCTCTACTCTGCTCTCGTGAGACCTCACCTGGAGCATTGTGTGCAGTTCTGTTGTCATCAACATCANCAGGAAGCTAGGGACCAGGTTAGGAAAGCTAAATCCCAGTTAGAATTAAACATGGCTAGGGATGTGAAAGATAACAGGATGAAATTCTATAGGTACATTGTTAATACAAGACAGACCAAGGACAACGTAGGCCTTCTCCAGAAGCTATCAGGAGAAATGGCTACACAGGATTTGGAGAAGGCTGAGGTTCTGAATGACTTCTTTGCCTCTGAATGACTTCTTTGCCTTCAATGGCAAAGGCTCTGAGCGCACCACCCAAGTCTTGGAAGGCAGATGCAGAGACTGTGAGAATGAAGACCTTGGGCCCACTG